>CM025835.1:30958976-30972672 GCA_014673565.1 Sebastes schlegelii | reverse complement strand
CATCTCTTGTTTCACACCTTGTTCTCTGTAGTTCACACCTCCTCTCTCTGCCTCTCCAGGGTTCAACCGTTATATTCTGACCGTTATATTCAGTTTGTTACATTCTGTCAGTTATCATCAGTTTGTTATCATCAGTTTGTTACATTCTGTCGGTTATCATCAGTTTGTTATCATCAGTTTGTTACATTCTGTCGGGTTATCATCAGTTTTGTTTATCATCAGTTTGTTACATTCTGTCAGTTATCATCAGTTTGTTATCATCAGTTTGTTATCATCAGTTTGTTACATTCTGTCAGTTATCATCAGTTTGTTATCATCAGTTTGTTATCATCAGTTTGTTACATTCTGTCGGTTATCATCAGTTTGTTACATTCTGTTCGGTTATCATCAGTTTGTTATCATCAGTTTGTTACATTCTGTCGGTTATCATCAGTTTGTTACATTCTGGTCAGTTTCATCAGTTTGTTATCATCATTTGGTTACATTCTGTCGGTTATCATCAGTTTGTTATCATCAGTTTGTTACATTCTGTCGGTTATCATCAGTTTGTTATCATCAGTTTGTTACATTCTGTCAGTTATCATCAGTTTGTTATCATCAGTTTGTTATCATCAGTTTGTTACATTCTGTCGGTTATCATCAGTTTGTTACATTCTGTCGGTTATCATCAGTTTGTTACATTCTGTCGGTTATCATCAGTTTGTTATCATCAGTTTGTTACATTCTGTCGGTTATCATCAGTTTGTTACATTCTGTCGGTTATCATCAGTTTGTTATCATCAGTTTGTTACATTCTGTCGGTTATCATCAGTTTGTTACATTCTGTCGGTTATCATCAGTTTGTTATCATCAGTTTGTTACATTCTGTTCGTTATCATCAGTTTGTTATCATCAGTTTGTTACATTCTGTCAGTTATCATCAGTTTGTTATCATCAGTTTGTTATCATCAGTTTGTTACATTCTGTCGGTTATCATCAGTTTGTTACATTCTGTCGGTTATCATCAGTTTGTTATCATCAGTTTGTTACATTCTGTCAGTTATCATCAGTTTGTTATCATCAGTTTGTTATCATCAGTTTGTTACATTCTGTCGGTTATCATCAGTTTGTTATCATCAGTTTGTTACATTCTGTCAGTTATCATCAGTTTGTTATCATCAGTTTGTTACATTCTGTCGGTTATCATCAGTTTGTTATCATCAGTTTGTTACATTCTGTCAGTTATCAGTTTGTTACATTCTGTCGGTTATCATCAGTTTGTTACATTCTGTCGGTTATCATCAGTTTGTTACATTCTGTCGGTTATCATCAGTTTGTTACATTCTGTCGGTTATCATCAGTTTGTTACATTCTGTCAGTTATCATCAGTTTGTTATCATCAGTTTGTTATCATCAGTTTGTTACATTCTGTCGGTTATCATCAGTTTGTTACATTCTGTCAGTTATCATCAGTTTGTTACATTCTGTCAGTTATCATCAGTTTGTTATCATCAGTTTGTTACATTCTGTCAGTTATCATCAGTTTGTTATCATCAGTTTGTTACATTCTGTCGGTTATCATCAGTTTGTTATCATCAGTTTGTTACATTCTGTCGGTTATCATCAGTTTGTTACATTCTGTCGGTTATCATCAGTTTGTTACATTCTGTCAGTTATCATCAGTTTGTTATCATCAGTTTGTTATCATCAGTTTGTTACATTCTGTCGGTTATCATCAGTTTGTTACATTCTGTCAGTTATCATCAGTTTGTTACATTCTGTCAGTTATCATCAGTTTGTTTATCATCAGTTTGTTACATTCTGTCAGTTATCATCAGTTTGTTACATTCTGTCGGTTATTATCAGTTTGTTACATTCTGTCGGTTATCATCAGTTTGTTACATTCTGTCAGTTATCATCAGTTTGTTATCATCAGTTTGTTATCATCAGTTTGTTACATTCTGTCGGTTATCATCAGTTTGTTACATTCTGTCGGTTATCATCAGTTTGTTATCATCAGTTTGTTACATTCTGTCGGTTATCATCAGTTTGTTACATTCTGTCAGTTATCATCAGTTTGTTATCATCAGTTTGTTACATTCTGTCGGTTATCATCAGTTTGTTATCATCAGTTTGTTACATTCTGTCGGTTATCATCAGTTTGTTATCATCAGTTTGTTACATTCTGTCAGTTATCATCAGTTTGTTATCATCAGTTTGTTATCATCAGTTTGTTACATTCTGTCGGTTATCATCAGTTTGTTACATTCTGTCGGTTATCATCAGTTTGTTATCATCAGTTTGTTACATTCTGTCGGTTATCATCAGTTTGTTACATTCTGTCGGTTATCATCAGTTTGTTACATTCTGTCGGTTATCATCAGTTTGTTATCATCAGTTTGTTACATTCTGTCGGTTATCATCAGTTTGTTATCATCAGTTTGTTACATTCTGTCAGTTATCATCAGTTTGTTATCATCAGTTTGTTATCATCAGTTTGTTACATTCTGTCGGTTATCATCAGTTTGTTACATTCTGTCGGTTATCATCAGTTTGTTATCATCAGTTTGTTACATTCTGTCAGTTATCATCAGTTTGTTATCATCAGTTTGTTATCATCAGTTTGTTACATTCTGTCGGTTATCATCAGTTTGTTATCATCAGTTTGTTACATTCTGTCAGTTATCATCAGTTTGTTATCATCAGTTTGTTACATTCTGTCGGTTATCATCAGTTTGTTATCATCAGTTTGTTACATTCTGTCAGTTATCAGTTTGTTACATTCTGTCGGTTATCATCAGTTTGTTACATTCTGTCGGTTATCATCAGTTTGTTACATTCTGTCGGTTATCATCAGTTTGTTACATTCTGTCAGTTATCATCAGTTTGTTATCATCAGTTTGTTATCATCAGTTTGTTACATTCTGTCGGTTATCATCAGTTGTTACATTCTGTCAGTTATCATCAGTTTGTTACATTCTGTCAGTTATCATCAGTTTGTTATCATCAGTTTGTTACATTCTGTCAGTTATCATCAGTTTGTTATCATCAGTTTGTTACATTCTGTCGGTTATCATCAGTTTGTTATCATCAGTTTGTTACATTCTGTCGGTTATCATCAGTTTGTTACATTCTGTCGGTTATCATCAGTTTGTTACATTCTGTCAGTTATCATCAGTTTGTTATCATCAGTTTGTTATCATCAGTTTGTTACATTCTGTCGGTTATCATCAGTTTGTTACATTCTGTCAGTTATCATCAGTTTGTTACATTCTGTCAGTTATCATCAGTTTGTTATCATCAGTTTGTTACATTCTGTCAGTTATCATCAGTTTGTTATCATCAGTTTGTTACATTCTGTCGGTTATCATCAGTTTGTTATCATCAGTTTGTTACATTCTGTCGGTTATCATCAGTTTGTTACATTCTGTCGGTTATCATCAGTTTGTTACATTCTGTCAGTTATCATCAGTTTGTTATCATCAGTTTGTTATCATCAGTTTGTTACATTCTGTCGGTTATCATCAGTTTGTTACATTCTGTCAGTTATCATCAGTTTGTTACATTCTGTCAGTTATCATCAGTTTGTTATCATCAGTTTGTTACATTCTGTCAGTTATCATCAGTTTGTTACATTCTGTCGGTTATTATCAGTTTGTTACATTCTGTCGGTTATCATCAGTTTGTTACATTCTGTCAGTTATCATCAGTTTGTTATCATCAGTTTGTTATCATCAGTTTGTTACATTCTGTCGGTTATCATCAGTTTGTTACATTCTGTCGGTTATCATCAGTTTGTTATCATCAGTTTGTTACATTCTGTCGGTTATCATCAGTTTGTTACATTCTGTCAGTTATCATCAGTTTGTTATCATCAGTTTGTTACATTCTGTCGGTTATCATCAGTTTGTTATCATCAGTTTGTTACATTCTGTCGGTTATCATCAGTTTGTTATCATCAGTTTGTTACATTCTGTCAGTTATCATCAGTTTGTTATCATCAGTTTGTTATCATCAGTTTGTTACATTCTGTCGGTTATCATCAGTTTGTTACATTCTGTCGGTTATCATCAGTTTGTTATCATCAGTTTGTTACATTCTGTCGGTTATCATCAGTTTGTTACATTCTGTCGGTTATCATCAGTTTGTTACATTCTGTCGGTTATCATCAGTTTGTTATCATCAGTTTGTTACATTCTGTCGGTTATCATCAGTTTGTTATCATCAGTTTGTTACATTCTGTCAGTTATCATCAGTTTGTTATCATCAGTTTGTTATCATCAGTTTGTTACATTCTGTCGGTTATCATCAGTTTGTTACATTCTGTCGGTTATCATCAGTTTGTTATCATCAGTTTGTTACATTCTGTCAGTTATCATCAGTTTGTTATCATCAGTTTGTTATCATCAGTTTGTTACATTCTGTCGGTTATCATCAGTTTGTTATCATCAGTTTGTTACATTCTGTCAGTTATCATCAGTTTGTTATCATCAGTTTGTTACATTCTGTCGGTTATCATCAGTTTGTTATCATCAGTTTGTTACATTCTGTCAGTTATCAGTTTGTTACATTCTGTCGGTTATCATCAGTTTGTTACATTCTGTCGGTTATCATCAGTTTGTTACATTCTGTCGGTTATCATCAGTTTGTTACATTCTGTCAGTTATCATCAGTTTGTTATCATCAGTTTGTTATCATCAGTTTGTTACATTCTGTCGGTTATCATCAGTTTGTTACATTCTGTCAGTTATCATCAGTTTGTTACATTCTGTCAGTTATCATCAGTTTGTTATCATCAGTTTGTTACATTCTGTCAGTTATCATCAGTTTGTTATCATCAGTTTGTTACATTCTGTCGGTTATCATCAGTTTGTTATCATCAGTTTGTTACATTCTGTCGGTTATCATCAGTTTGTTACATTCTGTCGGTTATCATCAGTTTGTTACATTCTGTCAGTTATCATCAGTTTGTTATCATCAGTTTGTTATCATCAGTTTGTTACATTCTGTCGGTTATCATCAGTTTGTTACATTCTGTCAGTTATCATCAGTTTGTTACATTCTGTCAGTTATCATCAGTTTGTTATCATCAGTTTGTTACATTCTGTCAGTTATCATCAGTTTGTTACATTCTGTCGGTTATTATCAGTTTGTTACATTCTGTCGGTTATCATCAGTTTGTTACATTCTGTCAGTTATCATCAGTTTGTTATCATCAGTTTGTTATCATCAGTTTGTTACATTCTGTCGGTTATCATCAGTTTGTTACATTCTGTCGGTTATCATCAGTTTGTTATCATCAGTTTGTTACATTCTGTCAGTTATCATCAGTTTGTTATCATCAGTTTGTTACATTCTGTCGGTTATCATCAGTTTGTTACATTCTGTCAGTTATCATCAGTTTGTTATCATCAGTTTGTTACATTCTGTCAGTTATCATCAGTTTGTTATCATCAGTTTGTAACATTCTGTCGGTTATCATCAGTTTGTTACATTCTGTCAGTTATCATCAGTTTGTTATCATCAGTTTGTTACATTCTGTCAGTTATCATCAGTTTGTTATCATCAGTTTGTTACATTCTGTCAGTTATCATCAGTTTGTTATCATCAGTTTGTTACATTCTGTCGGTTATCATCAGTTTGTTACATTCTGTCAGTTATCATCAGTTTGTTATCATCAGTTTGTTACATTCTGTCAGTTATCATCAGTTTGTTATCATCAGTTTGTTACATTCTGTCAGTTATCATCAGTTTGTTATCATCAGTTTGTTACATTCTGTCAGTTATCATCAGTTTGTTACATTCTGTCAGTTATCATCAGTTTGTTACATTCTGTCGGTTATCATCAGTTTGTTATCATCAGTTTGTTACATTCTGTCAGTTATCATCAGTTTGTTATCATCAGTTTGTTACATTCTGTCGGTTATCATCAGTTTGTTACATTCTGTCAGTTATCATCAGTTTGTTATCATCAGTTTGTTACATTCTGTCGGTTATCATCAGTTTGTTACATTCTGTCAGTTATCATCAGTTTGTTACATTCTGTCAGTTATCATCAGTTTGTTACATTCTGTCGGTTATCATCAGTTTGTTACATTCTGTCAGTTATCATCAGTTTGTTACATTCTGTCAGTTATCATCAGTTTGTTATCATCAGTTTGTTACATTCTGTCGGTTATCATCAGTTTGTTATCATCAGTTTGTTACATTCTGTCGGTTATCATCAGTTTGTTATCATCAGTTTGTTATCATCTGTTTGTTACTATCTTCTAACGGCCCGTGCTGCCTTCAGCGTCTCCTCTCCGCGTCGTAAATACGAGACTTCAGTTTGAAGTTTTCTTTAAAATAACTGACATGACATTTTAAAGAGATATTATATTGTATTCATATTGGAACAGCTCACTTTAAGCTCTTGTAGTTCTCATATCTTCTGACTGACGGTTAAATGTGTCTCTAATGATTCAAACATGAATAATCCATAAAATAAACATTATTCACACCACAGACACAGACACAGACACAGACTGCTTTAACCACTTGGACTGTTTCATTTATTAGTATAAAACAAAAATATAAAGCCTGTTAAAGACATATAATAACGGAAATGTAGAGTGAGTTCACCCACATATGATATAGCAGTATATCCTATTTCACCTGCAGCCCACAAATGCAGTATATAAAGGACAGTTTTACACACTATAACTATTTATTTATTCATTTATTTATTCATTTATTCATGTATTTATTTATTCATTTATTTATTCATTTATTCATGTATTCATGTATTTATGTATTCATTTATTTTCAGTAGTAAAAAATCACAACTCATAGATGTGAAGTAATATTATGAAAAATGTTTTTTAATAAAAGTATATATACAGTAAGTCTTCAATAGTAGTACAATACAGATAAAGAGTTAGAAACAAAATAAAAAATATATATATGGATATTTAATAGTATTTATTTCAAACTGTTAGTATAGAAAGTAACAGAGGGAAACATTAGAATCACTCACATCCAGATGAAGCATAGTGAAAAAACATCATGACACATAAAGACAACATAAATGAAACAAATCCAACATCAAATAAAGAAAAAGAAAAAAAAGAAAAACACGTGAGAGTATGACAATAAGTTCACGTAAAAACTTTGAAGATATCTCATACATTCATTGTTTTCATAGCTTTTTTATTTTGTGAGGAAGAAATCGTTGACACATATTGATCCATTTCCTTCATAAATACAAAGAAATTAGGCTTTTTGGGGGGGTAAATATATATTTGTGAATATGTAATTTGGCGAGAATTCAAATTAGATTAATAAGTAAAAATGACTGTTTGTCACTGTAATCATAGAAAGATATTTTAATTAGTTTTCTGTTGCTAAGGCAACACACTCTTCTATATGACAGTTTGTTTATTACTAATGTTTAGTCTAATTCTTTTACTTTGTATGACCTCTCATGTGGAGAGTTGTGTTGTGTAAGTTTCAGTTATTAAAAGCACAATAAAAACAGTGTTGGAAAAGAAGAGGCTGAATTTTATGCCTCCTAAATGCGAGAAGACGTGATGACGTTCCAAATAGAGGAGGACGGGTGATCCAGTTTAGTCTGAATGTGTTGTTAAGAGAGCTGAAGTCTATAAAGGGAAGACCGCCATTGTTGTAGTATTCACAAGATTCAGAACTACAGATTCTCACATAAAACATTATAAATAAGACCTCCAGTCCAGAAGGTGGCAGTAATGCATATCTGATTACCACCGAGGAAGAAGAAGAAGAGGCTGTGATTGGTCCCTGGGTCGAAGGGAGGCTGTGATTGGTCCCTGGGTCGAAGGGAGGCTGTGATTGGTTGCTGGGTCGAAGGGAGGCTGTGATTGGTTGCTGGGTCGAAGGGAGGCTGTGATTGGTTGCTGGGTCGTATAAAGACAGCTGCTGAGAGGCTGGAGCAGACGTCCCCTCACCGGGAGGAAGAGTAGCTGCTCGGGGCAACGCGGAGCCGCTGCTGCCCGTCTGGGGTCTGGGGTCTGGGGTCTGGGGTCTGGGTCTGGGTCTGCGGGCCTTCACTGAGTACTCCCGGTAACCAGCTCCCGGTAGCAGCGGCGGCTACCTCTCTCCGGTGTTCCCGGTAACGGTGAGATGTTTCTCAACTCAGACAAAGAGGCTTAAAACTGCGTCTGTGTGGCGGGAAAATCTGTTAAAATGGCGGCCTGAGTGTGTTTCTACCTTTAATATATTTAATTTAATATAATATATCCTGTTAGATTTAATATAATATATCCTGTTAGATTTAATATAATATATCCTGTTAGATTTAATATAATATATCCTGTTAGATTTAATATAATATATCCTGATAGATTTAATATAATATATCCTGTTAGATTTAATATAATATATCCTGTTAGATTTAATATAATATATCCTGTTAGATTTAATATAATATATCCTGATAGATTTAATATAATATATCCTGATAGATTTAATATAATATATCCTGATAGATTTAATATATCCTGTTAGATTTAATATAATATATCCTGTTAGATTTAATATAATATATCCTGTTAGATTTAATATAATATATCCTGATAGATTTAATATAATATATCCTGATAGATTTAATATAATATATCCTGTTAGATTTAATACATCCTGTTAGATTTAATATAATATATCCTGTTAGATTTAATATAATATATCCTGTTAGATTTAATATAATATATCCTGTTAGATTTAATATAATATATCCTGATAGATTTAATATAATATATCCTGTTAGATTTAATATAATATATCCTGATAGATTTAATATAATATATCCTGTTAGATTTAATACATCCTGTTAGATTTAATATAATATATCCTGTTAGATTTAATATAATATATCCTGTTAGATTTAATATAATATATCCTGTTAGATTTAATATAATATATCCTGATAGATTTAATATAATATATCCTGTTAGATTTAATATAATATATCCTGTTAGATTTAATATAATATATCCTGTTAGATTTAATATAATATATCCTGTTAGATTTAATATAATATATCCTGTTAGATTTAATATAATATATCCTGATAGATTTAATATAATATATCCTGATAGATTTAATATATCCTGTTAGATTTAATATAATATATCCTGATAGATTTAATATAATATATCCTGATAGATTAAATATAATATATCCTGTTAGATTTAATATAATATATCCTGATAGATTTAATATATCCTGTTAGATTTAATATATCCTGTTAGATTTAATATAATATATCCTGATAGATTTAATATAATATATCCTGATAGATTTAATATAATATATCCTGTTAGATTTAATATATCCTGTTAGATTTAATATAATATATCCTGATAGATTTAATATAATATATCCTGATAGATTTAATATAATATATCCTGATAGATTTAATATAATATATCCTGATAGATTTAATATAATATATCCTGTTAGATTTAATATAATATATCCTGATAGATTTAATATAATATATCCTGATAGATTTAATATAATATATCCTGTTAGATTTAATATAATATATCCTGATAGATTTAATATAATATATCCTGTTAGATTTAATATAATATATCCTGATAGATTTAATATATCCTGTTAGATTTAATATAATATATCCTGTTAGATTTAATATAATATATCCTGATAGATTTAATATAATATATCCTGATAGATTTAATATAATATATCCTGTTAGATTTAATATAATATATCCTGATAGATTTAATATATCCTGATAGATTTAATATATCCTGTTAGATTTAATATAATATATCCTGTTAGATTTAATATAATATATCCTGATAGATTTAATATAATATATCCTGTTAGATTTAATATAATATATCCTGTTAGATTTAATATAATATATCCTGTTAGATTTAATATAATATATCCTGATAGATTTAATATAATATATCCTGATAGATTTAATATAATATATCCTGATAGATTTAATATATCCTGTTAGATTTAATATAATATATCCTGTTAGATTTAATATAATATATCCTGATAGATTTAATATAATATATCCTGTTAGATTTAATATAATATATCCTGATAGATTTAATATATCCTGTTAGATTTAATATAATATATCCTGTTAGATTTAATATAATATATCCTGATAGATTTAATATAATATATCCTGATAGATTTAATATATCCTGTTAGATTTAATATATCCTGTTAGATTTAATATAATATATCCTGATAGATTTAATATAATATATCCTGATAGATTTAATATATCCTGTTAGATTTAATATAATATATCCTGTTAGATTTAATATAATATATCCTGATAGATTTAATATAATATATCCTGATAGATTTAATATAATATATCCTGATAGATTTAATATAATATATCCTGTTAGATTTAATATAATATATCCTGATAGATTTAATATAATATATCCTGTTAGATTTAATATAATATATCCTGATAGATTTAATATATCCTGTTAGATTTAATATAATATATCCTGTTAGATTTAATATAATATATCCTGATAGATTTAATATAATATATCCTGATAGATTTAATATAATATATCCTGTTAGATTTAATATAATATATCCTGATAGATTTAATATATCCTGATAGATTTAATATATCCTGTTAGATTTAATATAATATATCCTGTTAGATTTAATATAATATATCCTGATAGATTTAATATAATATATCCTGTTAGATTTAATATAATATATCCTGTTAGATTTAATATAATATATCCTGTTAGATTTAATATAATATATCCTGATAGATTTAATATAATATATCCTGATAGATTTAATATAATATATCCTGATAGATTTAATATAATATATCCTGTTAGATTTAATATAATATATCCTGTTAGATTTAATATAATATATCCTGATAGATTTAATATAATATATCCTGATAGATTTAATATAATATATCCTGTTAGATTTAATATAATATATCCTGTTAGATTTAATATAATATATCCTGTTAGATTTAATATAATATATCCTGATAGATTTAATATAATATATCCTGTTAGATTTAATATAATATATCCTGATAGATTTAATATATCCTGTTAGATTTAATATAATATATCCTGTTAGATTTAATATAATATATCCTGATAGATTTAATATAATATATCCTGATAGATTTAATATAATATATCCTGATAGATTTAATATATCCTGTTAGATTTAATATATCCTGTTAGATTTAATATAATATATCCTGTTAGATTTAATATAATATATCCTGTTAGATTTAATATAATATATCCTGATAGATTTAATATAATATATCCTGTTAGATTTAATATAATATATCCTGTTAGATTTAATATATCCTGTTAGATTTAATATATCCTGTTAGATTTAATATAATATCCTGATAGATTTAATATAATATATCCTGATAGATTTAATATATCCTGTTAGATTTAATATATCCTGTTAGATTTAATATAATATATCCTGATAGATTTAATATAATATATCCTGATAGATTTAATATAATATATCCTGATAGATTTAATATAATATATCCTGTTAGATTTAATATAATATATCCTGATAGATTTAATATAATATATCCTGTTAGATTTAATATAATATATCCTGTTAGATTTAATATAATATATCCTGATAGATTTAATATAATATATCCTGTTAGATTTAATATAATATATCCTGTTAGATTTAATATATCCTGTTAGATTTAATATATCCTGTTAGATTTAATATAATATATCCTGATAGATTTAATATAATATATCCTGATAGATTTAATATATCCTGTTAGATTTAATATAATATATCCTGTTAGATTTAATATAATATATCCTGTTAGATTTAATATAATATATCCTGATAGATTTAATATAATATATCCTGTTAGATTTAATATAATATATCCTGTTAGATTTAATATATCCTGTTAGATTTAATATATCCTGTTAGATTTAATATAATATATCCTGATAGATTTAATATAATATATCCTGATAGATTTAATATATCCTGTTAGATTTAATATAATATATCCTGTTAGATTTAATATAATATATCCTGATAGATTTAATATAATATATCCTGATAGATTTAATATAATATATCCTGTAGATTTAATATAATATATCCTGTTAGATTTAATATAATATATCCTGATAGATTTAATATATCCTGTTAGATTTAATATAATATATCCTGTTAGATTTAATATAATATATCCTGATAGATTTAATATAATATATCCTGATAGATTTAATATATCCTGTTAGATTTAATATAATATATCCTGATAGATTTAATATATCCTGATAGATTTAATATATCCTGTTAGATTTAATATAATATATCCTGTTAGATTTAATATAATATATCCTGATAGATTTAATATAATATATCCTGTTAGATTTAATATAATATATCCTGTTAGATTTAATATAATATATCCTGTTAGATTTAATATAATATATCCTGTTAGATTTAATATAATATATCCTGATAGATTTAATATAATATATCCTGTTAGATTTAATATAATATATCCTGATAGATTTAATATATCCTGTTAGATTTAATATAATATATCCTGTTAGATTTAATATAATATATCCTGATAGATTTAATATAATATATCCTGTTAGATTTAATATAATATATCCTGATAGATTTAATATATCCTGTTAGATTTAATATATCCTGTTAGATTTAATATAATATATCCTGATAGATTTAATATAATATATCCTGATAGATTTAATATAATATATCCTGTTAGATTTAATATAATATATCCTGATAGATTTAATATAATATATCCTGTTAGATTTAATATAATATATCCTGTTAGATTTAATATAATATATCCTGATAGATTTAATATAATATATCCTGATAGATTTAATATAATATATCCTGATAGATTTAATATATCCTGTTAGATTTAATATAATATATCCTGATAGATTTAATATAATATATCCTGTTAGATTTAATATAATATATCCTGTTAGATTTAATATAATATATCCTGATAGATTTAATATAATATATCCTGATAGATTTAATATATCCTGTTAGATTTAATATAATATATCCTGTTAGATTTAATATATCCTGTTAGATTTAATATAATATATCCTGATAGATTTAATATAATATATCCTGTTAGATTTAATATAATATATCCTGATAGATTTAATATAATACATCCTGTTAGATCTAACAGGATGTATTATATTAAATCTATCTATTCACAGTCAAAGAGTTTTTCAACTTAAATAAGGTTGAATAATTTATTTAGTGACATTAATTGTATCATTTTACAGCTTCAACATGAACCAGAGTCCTGAAGTGGACCAGGACTGACTGTACCCCCCCAGGCTCATGTGGCTTACAGTCAAAGGTAAGATCCACCCCCCCCCTCCCCCCGACAGGGTACCATCCTGACCAGCTGTTAGTCCAGACTCTGGTCCAGGTGTTCTGCCTGGAAGTGATGAAACGAAAGGCCGATTGAAGCCCCCCTCAGCAGTCTGTTCACAGAGGGGGGGGCCGTGACAAAAACCCACCTGAAGCGTATTCTGATCCAGGGTCCGGGTCCAGAGGGGGTCACCTGTCCGTCAGGTGAGTCTGCACCTGTTGATGTTCTCTGCTCTCTGATTGGCTCTGACAGAAC
>CM025835.1:30936837-30953876 GCA_014673565.1 Sebastes schlegelii | reverse complement strand
TCTCGGTGTCTCACGTCTCTCTGTCTCACGTCTTCTCGGTGTCTCACGGTCTCTCGGTGTCTCACGGTCTCTCGGTGTCTCACGGTCTCTCGGGGTCTCACGGTCTCTCGTGTGTCTCACGGTCTCTCGTGTGTCTCACGGTCTCTCGTGTGTCTCACGGTCTCTCGGTGTCTCCTGGTCTCTCGTGTGTCTCACGGTCTCTCGGTGTCTCCTGGTCTCTCGTGTGTCTCACGGTCTCTCGTGTGTCTCCTGGTCTCTCGTGTGTCTCATGGTCTCTCGTGTGTCTCCTGGTCTCTCGGTGTCTCCTGGTCTCTCGTGTGTCTCACGGTCTCTCGGTGTCTCCTGGTCTCTCGTGTGTCTCACGGTCTCTCGTGTGTCTCACGGTCTCTCGTGTGTCTCATGGTCTCTCGGTGTCTCCTGGTCTCTCGTGTGTCTCACGGTCTCTCGGTGTCTCCTGGTCTCTCGTGTGTCTCACGGTCTCTCGTGTGTCTCACGGTCTCTCGTGTGTCTCATGGTCTCTCGGTGTCTCCTGGTCTCTCGTGTGTCTCACGTGTGTCTCACGGTCTCTCGTGTGTCTCCTGGTCTCTCGTGTGTCTCACGGTCTCTCGTGTGTCTCACGGTCTCTCGTGTGTCTCCTGGTCTCTCGTGTGTCTCACGGTCTCTCGTGTGTCTCCTGGTCTCTCGTGTGTCTCACGGTCTCTCGTGTGTCTCATGGTCTCTCGGTGTCTCCTGGTCTCTCGTGTGTCTCACGTGTGTCTCACGGTCTCTCGTGTGTCTCCCGGTCTCTCGTGTGTCTCACGGTCTCTCGTGTGTCTCACGGTCTCTCGTGTGTCTCACGGTCTCTCGTGTGTCTCACGGTCTCTCGGTGTCTCCTGGTCTCTCGTGTGTCTCACGTGTGTCTCATGGTCTCTCGTGTGTCTCCTGGTCTCTCGGTGTCTCTCGTGTGTCTCATGGTCTCTCGGTGTCTCCTGGTCTCTCGGTGTCTCTCGTGTGTCTCACGGTCTCTCGTGTGTCTCACGGTCTCTCGTGTGTCTCACGGTCTCTCGTGTGTCTCACGGTCTCTCGTGTGTCTCCTGGTCTCTCGTGTGTCTCACGGTCTCTCGGTGTCTCACGGTCTCTCGGTGTCTCACGGTCTCTCGTGTGTCTCCTGGTCTCTCGTGTGTCTCACGGTCTCTCGTGTGTCTCCTGGTCTCTCGTGTGTCTCCTGGTCTCTCGTGTGTCTCACGGTCTCTCGTGTGTCTCACGGTCTCTCGTGTGTCTCCTGGTCTCTCGTGTGTCTCACGGTCTCTCGTGTGTCTCCTGGTCTCTCGTGTGTCTCACGGTCTCTCGGTGTCTCCTGGTCTCTCGTGTGTCTCACGGTCTCTCGTGTGTCTCCTGGTCTCTCGTGTGTCTCATGGTCTCTCGGTGTCTCCTGGTCTCTCGGTGTCTCCTGGTCTCTCGTGTGTCTCACGGTCTCTCGTGTGTCTCACGGTCTCTCGTGTGTCTCATGGTCTCTCGGTGTCTCCTGGTCTCTCGTGTGTCTCACGTGTGTCTCACGGTCTCTCGTGTGTCTCCTGGTCTCTCGTGTGTCTCACGGTCTCTCGTGTGTCTCCTGGTCTCTCGTGTGTCTCCTGGTCTCTCGTGTGTCTCACGTGTGTCTCACGGTCTCTCGTGTGTCTCCTGGTCTCTCGTGTGTCTCACGGTCTCTCGTGTGTCTCACGGTCTCTCGTGTGTCTCCTGGTCTCTCGTGTGTCTCACGGTCTCTCGTGTGTCTCACGGTCTCTCGTGTGTCTCCTGGTCTCTCGTGTGTCTCACGGTCTCTCGGTGTCTCCTGGTCTCTCGTGTGTCTCACGGTCTCTCGTGTGTCTCCTGGTCTCTCGTGTGTCTCATGGTCTCTCGGTGTCTCCTGGTCTCTCGTGTGTCTCACGGTTTCTCGGTGTCTCCTGGTCTCTCGTGTGTCTCACGGTCTCTCGTGTGTCTCACGGTCTCTCGTGTGTCTCATGGTCTCTCGGTGTCTCCTGGTCTCTCGTGTGTCTCACGTGTGTCTCACGGTCTCTCGTGTGTCTCCTGGTCTCTCGTGTGTCTCACGGTCTCTCGTGTGTCTCACGGTCTCTCGTGTGTCTCCTGGTCTCTCGTGTGTCTCCTGGTCTCTCGTGTGTCTCACGGTCTCTCGTGTGTCTCACGGTCTCTCGTGTGTCTCCTGGTCTCTCGTGTGTCTCCTGGTCTCTCGTGTGTCTCACGGTCTCTCGTGTGTCTCACGGTCTCTCGTGTGTCTCACGGTCTCTCGTGTGTCTCACGGTCTCTCGGTGTCTCATGGTCTCTCGGTGTCTCTCGTGTGTCTCATGGTCTCTCGTGTGTCTCACGGTCTCTCGTGTGTCTCACGGTCTCTCGTGTGTCTCACGGTCTCTCGTGTGTCTCACGGTCTCTCGTGTGTCTCCTGGTCTCTCGTGTGTCTCACGGTCTCTCGTGTGTCTCACGGTCTCTCGTGTGTCTCCTGGTCTCTCGTGTGTCTCCTGGTTTCCTGGTCTCTCGTGTGTCTCATGGTCTCTCGTGTGTCTCCTGGTCTCTCGGTGTCTCACGGTCTCTCGTGTGTCTCACGGTCTCTCGTGTGTCTCACGGTCTCTCGTGTGTCTCACGGTCTCTCGTGTGTCTCACGGTCTCTCGTGTGTCTCCTGGTCTCTCGTGTGTCTCACGGTCTCTCGTGTGTCTCCTGGTCTCTCGTGTGTCTCACGGTCTCTCGTGTGTCTCACGGTCTCTCGTGTGTCTCCTGGTCTCTCGTGTGTCTCCTGGTTTCCTGGTCTCTCGTGTGTCTCATGGTCTCTCGTGTGTCTCCTGGTCTCTCGGTGTCTCACGGTCTCTCGTGTGTCTCACGGTCTCTCGTGTGTCTCACGGTCTCTCGTGTGTCTCACGGTCTCTCGTGTGTCTCACGGTCTCTCGTGTGTCTCCTGGTCTCTCGTGTGTCTCTGCTGTTCAGACTCAGACTCCAACACAAACTCCAGTGAAGCACCAAAACCTCTTGGTTGTATCTGGTGAAGCTGTTAAACAGTGTTGGCCGCGGTCGGAGGACGCGGGGGAGACCGTAGCTTTGGTCTCCAGGACCGGAGTCTCTGCTCCTCTGCTGCCTTCACTCACACACCACGCTCCTTCTCTCTCTCTCTCCACCTCTCACGTGCATGCTGCTCACTCCACACTGCAGCAGAGTTAGTTTAGCTCTGAGAATATCTAGTGAATGTTCAGTGGACGTTTGTGCAGAAATAACTGCTGCAGCTCCTCCAGACCAACAGAGGTTTCCCGTGTCTTGTGAAGTGACGGGGCTCCGCAGAGAGAAACGTTATCGTCTCCCCCGTTCCCTCCGGCCGCGGTCGGGAGGCTGAGGCGGGAAAAGCCAACACTAGGATCAGCATTGATTCATGGAGAGACCTTGGTCTGGTCAGCTAACATTACTGCCAAGCAGCTGAAATATAGAGTGATATTGTGCTTTTAGCTGACGTGTGTCTCCTCACTGTGTTGAGCGATGCTCCTTCATGTCTATGTAGAGCGAGCACAAGCGCCAGCAACAGGACGCTGACTTTAGTTTTGCTGCGTTTGTTACTGATTCCTGAGGAAAGAACATCAAATACAATGTGTTTTGTAGCTTCCAGCTCCGTAACGAGCTCTTCATCTTCACACTCAGTAACGAGCTCTTCATCTTCACACTCAGTAACGAGCTCTTCATCTTCACACTCAGTAACGAGCTCTTCATCTTCACACTCAGTAACGAGCTCTTCATCTTCACACTCAGTAACGAGCTCTTCATCTTCACACTCAGTACAGTGAACATGGACGTATGAAGGAAAGCTGTGCAGGAGCAGGAACAGGAAGAAGAAGAGGAGCAGGAACAGGAAGAGGAAGAGGAAGAGGAGCAGGAAGAGGAAGAGGAGCAGGAACAGGAAGAGGAAGAGGAAGAGGAGCAGGAACAGGAAGAGGAAGAGGAACAGGAACAGTAGCAGGAAGAGGAAGAGGAACAGGAACAGGAAGAGGAAGAGGAAGAGGAGCAGGAAGAGGAAGAGGAGCAGGAACAGGAAGAGGAAGAGGAAGAGGAGCAGGAACAGGAAGAAGAAGAGGAACAGGAACAGTAGCAGGAAGAGGAAGAGGAAGAGGAGCAGGAACAGGAAGAGGAAGAGGAGCAGGAACAGGAAGAGGAGCAGGAACAGGAAGAGGAAGAGGAAGAGGAGCAGGAAGAGGAAGAGGAACAGGAACAGGAAGAGGAAGAGGAAGAGGAGCAGGAAGAGGAAGAGGAACAGGAAGAGGAAGAGGAAGAGGAAGAGGAACAGGAAGAGGAGCAGGAACAGGAAGAGGAAGAGGAAGAGGAGCAGGAAGAGGAAGAGGAACAGGAAGAGGAAGAGGAAGAGGAGCAGGAACAGGAAGAGGAAGAGGAAGAGGAACAGGAAGAGGAACAGGAGCAGGAAGAGGAAGAGGAACAGGAACAGGAGCAGGAACAGGAAGAGGAAGAGGAGCAGGAACAGGAAGAGGAAGAGGAAGAGGAGCAGGAAGAGGAAGAGGAACAGGAAGAGGAAGAGGAAGAGGAGCAGGAACAGGAAGAGGAACAGGAGCAGGAAGAGGAAGAGGAACAGGAACAGGAAGAGGAACAGGAGCAGGAAGAGGAAGAGGAACAGGAACAGGAGCAGGAACAGGAGCAGTAGCAGGAAGAGGACCCTGGACCGGGTCCCTGGACCAGGTCCCTGGACTAGGAAGCAGGATTTAGCGTTAGCGAGGTAACTTCAGGGTTTTCCGTCCTAAGGAGGTGGATCATTTCTTACCATGGTTGCCATGGTAACTGATGCTGAACAGCTGACCTGCTCCGGAACAGGTTATGTTCCAGATCAGAGATCAACTCGTATAAAAGCACCTCCTACTGACCAATCAGAGCTCAGTGTGCAGATCACATGATAATATTACACACACATGAAGAAGTTAGACTCATAATCAGACTATAACAACACAGTTTAAACTGACAGATGAAGAAGTTAGACTCATAATCAGACTATAACAACACAGTTTAAACTGACAGATGAAGAAGTTAGACTCATAATCAGACTATAACAACACAGTTTAAACTGACACATGAAGAAGTTAGACTCATAATCAGACTATAACAACACAGTTTAAACTGACAGATGCAGGAAGAACATCTGGATTCATGCTGTGGGTGTTTTTACCGCTTTGAATTCTGTTTCTATATTTATTTATTTGACTTGGTCTTGAGTCCGTTTCACAGCGCCGGAGACGGGACGCATGTTGTTATCAGAGGACAGTAAAACAGAATCAATATAAATATACTCAGAACATAATGAATGAACAACAGAACAATATTAATACCAGTCAGTAGTTTATGATCCCGGATCTCCAGTCTCCTCCCGGGACTAACGGGTTCACTTCATTTAACCACATCCTCTTCAAGCGTGGTCAGCGTGGTGTTGAGAAGTTCCTGATGCCAGACCTCAAAGCTTTTTAGCTTTCGTTGAACGTAGTTGCCGTGGCGACGCATCAATCGCCATGAAACAGGAAGTTGTTTTTGAAGGAATGGATCTGGTTGTAAACAGATGAAAGTCAGCCGACTCATTCAGAGAGATGAAATGTGTTAACGGAGCACTTTCTGTACTTTGGTGTGGCAAGGGAGCAAAGCAGCCCTCGCAGTACGTTTCACCTAGATGTACGAGATTTGTTAGGAACATGTATCACGTATAGACTTAAAACAAAGTGTTTTGGGGCCGTGCGCTAAACCCAACAGGCTCTGTTCTTTAACGAACTCCTCCTACAGATTGAACCCGATCAACTTCAGATTTGGTCGGTACGGTCTAAAGACCTTTGTGATTCAAAGATGTTCAAATCGTGAGGTTTTCTGAAACGCGAATTTCATGAGTCGCCATTGAAAGACAAACTGTTGTAACTGGACTGTACTTCGTCCAATCTGCCCCAAACTGGACCTTCTTCATAAGAGTCCAGGCCTGAGGACATCTACAGGACATCTACAGGACATCTACAGGACATCTACAGGACGTCTGCAGGACATCTACAGGACATCTACAGGACGTCTGCAGGACATCTACAGGACATCTGCAGGACGTCTACAGGACATCTACAGGACATCTACAGGACGTCTGCAGGACATCTACAGGACATCTACAGGACGTCTGCAGGACATCTACAGGACGTCTGCAGGACATCTACAGGACATCTACAGGACGTCTGCAGGACATCTACAGGACATCTACAGGACATCTACAGGACGTCTACAGGACATCTACAGGACGTCTGCAGGACATCTACAGGACATCTACAGGACATCTACAGGACGTCTACAGGACATCTACAGGACGTCTGCAGGACATCTACAGGACATCTACAGGACGTCTGCAGGACGTCTACAGGACATCTACAGGACATCTACAGGACGTCTGCAGGACGTCTACAGGACATCTACAGGACATCTACAGGACGTCTGCAGGACATCTACAGGACATCTACAGGACGTCTGCAGGACGTCTACAGGACATCTACAGGACATCTACAGGACGTCTGCAGGACATCTACAGGACGTCTACAGGACATCTACAGGACGTCTGCAGGACATCTACAGGACATCTACAGGACATCTACAGGACGTCTACAGGACATCTACAGGACATCTACAGGACGTCTACAGGACGTCTACAGGACATCTACAGGACATCTACAGGACATCTACAGGACGTCTGCAGGACGTCTACAGGACGTCTACAGGACATCTACAGGACATCTACAGGACGTCTGCAGGACGTCTACAGGACGTCTACAGGACGTCTGCAGGACATCTACAGGACGTCTGCAGGACGTCTGCAGGACGTCTGCAGGACGTCTACAGGACATCTACAGGACGTCTGCAGGACGTCTGCAGGACGTCTACAGGACATCTACAGGACGTCTGCAGGACGTCTGCAGGACGTCTACAGGACATCTACAGGACGTCTGCAGGACGTCTACAGGACATCTACAGGACGTCTGCAGGACGTCTACAGGACGTCTGCAGGACGTCTACAGGACGTCTACAGGACATCTACAGGACGTCTACAGGACATCTACAGGACGTCTACAGGACGTCTACAGGACATCTACAGGACGTCTACAGGACATCTACAGGACATCTACAGGACGTCTGCAGGACGTCTACAGGACAATATAGACTCATAGTCATAGCGCCACCTACTGGCAACAGGAAGTCAGCGTTGTGTGACAAACATCGTCTGATTCAGATGAAATGTACATTGTGTGGTCTGCACTTGATAATGAGCATCATAGTGTATGTTTAGCGTGCGTTCTCTAGCGCCACTTAGTGCACACAGGAAGTGGTGAAAATTTTGCAATACCTCATTTCCTGTGCGACTCAATCCACGCAGGAAATAACGTCTAACATGCGAGTGCAGTGTCGACCGGCGTCCCGCCAGGACCCCCGACGTGCACTAAGGTGCGAGGGCCCGACGTGCACTAAAGTGCGAGGGCCCGACGTGCACTAAAGTGCGAGGGCCCGACGTGCACTAAGGTGCGAGGGCCCGACGTGCACTAAAGTGCGAGGGCCCGACGTGCACTAAGGTGCGAGGGCCCGACGTGCACTAAAGTGCGAGGGCCCGACGTGCACTAAGGTGCGAGGGCCCGACGTGCACTAAGGTGCGAGGGGCCGTTCATCGCTGCTCGCAGCTTTAATTGAATGTGTTTTATAAACTGTTCCAAGTTTTTGCAACACAAACAGCAGAAGGACCAACCGAGGTCTAACACTCACACTGGTCCTCACAGAGATAGATGTACGAGCACACACACACACACACACACACACACACACATAATCACATGTAACCACACAGTCAGAGACAACAGAAGAAGATAATTGTTGTTGTGCTAACAGGTTAATTAATCACACACATACACACACACGCACGCACGCACGCACGCACGCACGCACGCACACACACACACACACACACACACACATACATACAGAGGGATGTGGTATAAAAGTAGCTGCAGTGTGTTTCTGTCTCTGCTGGACGACGACTCCACACACTGACCAGGTAAGAACACCTTCACACTGTTAATGATGATCAACGTATGATATTAATGTTAATGTTAATGTTAATGTTAATGTTAATGTTAATATTAATATTAATGTTAATGTTAATATTAATGTTAATGTTAATGTTAATGTTAATGTTAATAATGGTGAGATGATGATACAGTCAGGTAGGTTGATGATACAGTCAGGTGAGATGATGATACAGTCAGGTGAGATGATGATACAGTCAGGTGAGAGATGATGATACAGTCAGGTGAGATGATGATACAGTCAGGTGAGATGATGATACAGTCAGGTGAGAGATGATGATACAGTCAGGTGAGATGATGATACAGTCAGGTGAGAGATGATGATACAGTCAGGTGAGATGATGATGCAGTCAGGTGAGATGATGATACAGTCAGGTGAGATGATGATGCAGTCAGGTGAGATGATGATACAGTCAGGTGAGATGATGATGCAGTCAGGTGAGAGATGATGATACAGTCAGGTGAGATGATGATACAGTCAGGTGAGAGATGATGATACAGTCAGGTGAGATGATGATACAGTCAGGTGAGATGATGATACAGTCAGGTGAGAGATGATGATACAGTCAGGTGAGATGATGATACAGTCAGGTGAGAGATGATGATACAGTCAGGTGAGATGATGATGCAGTCAGGTGAGATGATGATACAGTCAGGTGAGATGATGATGCAGTCAGGTGAGATGATGATACAGTCAGGTGAGATGATGATGCAGTCAGGTGAGATGATGATGCAGTCAGGTGAGATGATGATGCAGTCAGGTGAGAGATGATACAGTCAGGTGAGAGATGATGATGCAGTCAGGTGAGATGATGATGCAGTCAGGTGAGATGATGATGCAGTCAGGTGAGATGATGATGCAGTCAGGTGAGATGATGATGCAGTCAGGTGAGATGATGATGCAGTCAGGTGAGAGATGACGCAGAGGGTCAATGACATCATCAGACCAAGCCAACAGTGTGTGTATGTTTGTGTGAACAGCCAGGGGGCGGGACTAACCTTGATTGACATCTTGGTTGCCATGGTGAACCTTCAGCTGATCAGGTTTCTGTAGAGAATTAGACCTTTTCTTCTCTCTCTGTTTCCTCTCGTTCTCCTCTTTTCATCCCCTCTTTCTTCTCACTTCCTCCTCTCCCCCTCCTCTCCCCCCTTCCTCTCTCTCTCTCTCTCTCTCTCTCTCTGCTGGTTTCAGTCTTTGCATTATAATTCCTCTCTTTCAGTGCAGCGAGGACTCTGAGGTAGGCTCCAACTCTTCCTGTTTCCCTCACAGTGACGCTCAGAGACTCTGCTCAGAGACTCCGCTCAGAGACATCGTGTCCTCTCTGGGTCTTTTTAACCCAACAATGATTTCAGTAGAGACGCCGGAGCTACTTTACTCTGTTCTAGATCTTAATGTGTTTACTGTCGGTGTGACCTTTGACCTCCAACAAGGCTCATTCAAATATGTAGAGAAACAATAATCACACACGTCAACGCCGAGAATCTAAGACATGAAATAACATAATCGATATACAGTTCTATAAACATATGAGATATCTATGAGACACACTCCCTGGTAACCTCCAGTGTTTCCTCCTCCAGGTTCTGCTGCTGAACATCAGACACACCGTGACCTCTGACCCCTGAAGGAGCCATGAGTCATCATCAGAACTGGGTTGGTCCCGGAGACGCCGTCGGTCCGTCTGCAGTGAGTCTCAACAGACAGCAGGTCCCTGAACGCTCCATGTTCAGGGACTGACAAGACCAAGGGGCGTTCAGGGACTGACACGAGCACGGGGCGTTCAGGGACTGACACGAGCACGGGGCGTTCAGGGACTGACATGAGCACGGGGCGTTCAGGAACTGACATGAGCACGGGGCGTTCAGGGACTGGGGCGTTCAGGGACTGACATGCGCACGGGGCGTTCAGGGACTGACACGAGCACGGGGCGTTCAGGGACTGACAGGAGCACGGGGCGTTCAGGGACTGGGGCGTTCAGGGACTGACATGCGCACGGGGCGTTCAGGGACTGACACGAGCACGGGGCGTTCAGGGACTGACATGAACACGGGGCGTTCAGGAACTGACATGAGCACGGGCGTTCAGGGACTGACATGAGCACGGGGCGTTCAGGAACTGACATGAGCACGGGGCGTTCAGGGACTGGGGCGTTCAGGGACTGACATGCGCACGGGGCGTTCAGGAACTGACATGAGCACGGGGCGTTCAGGAACTGACATGAGCACGGGGCGTTCAGGGACTGGGGCGTTCAGGGACTGACATGCGCACGGGGCGTTCAGGGACTGACATGAGCACGGGGCGTTCAGGAACTGACATGAGCACGGGGCGTTCAGGGACTGGGGCGTTCAGGGACTGACATGAGCACGGGGCGTTCAGGAACTGACATGAGCACGGGGCGTTCAGGGACTGGGGCGTTCAGGGACTGACATGCGCACGGGGCGTTCAGAGACTGACATGAGCACGGGGCGTTCAGGGACTGACATAAGCACGGGGCGTTCAGGGACTGGGGCGTTCAGGGACTGACATGCGCACGGGGCGTTCAGGGACTGACATGAGCACGGGGCTTTCAGGGACTGACACGACCACGGGGCGCTCAGGGACTGACACGAGCACGGGGCATTCAGGGACTGACACGAGCACGGGGCGTTCAGGCACTGACAAGAGCACGGGGCGTTCAGGGACTGACACGAGCACGGGGCGTTCAGGCACTGACACGAGCACGGGGCGTTCAGGGACTGACATGAACACGGGGCGTTCAGGAACTGACATGAGCACGGGCGTTCAGGGACTGGGGCGTTCAGGAACTGACATGAGCACGGGGCGTTCAGGGACTGGGGCGTTCAGGGACTGACATGAGCACGGGGCTTTCAGGGACTGACACGAGCACGGGGCGTTCAGGGACTGACACGAGCACGAGGCGTTCAGGGACTGACACGAGCACGGGGCGTTCAGGCACTGACAAGAGCACGGGGCGTTCAGGGACTGACACGAGCACGGGGCGTTCAGGCACTGACAAGAGCACGGGGCGTTCAGGGACTGACACGAGCACGGGGCGTTCAGGCACTGACACGAGCACGGGGCGTTCAGGCACTGACAAGAGCACGGGGCGTTCAGGGACTGACATGAACACGGGGCGTTCAGGAACTGACATGAGCACGGGGCGTTCAGGGACTGGGGCGTTCAGGAACTGACATGAGCACGGGGCGTTCAGGGACTGGGGCGTTCAGGGACTGACATGCGCACGGGGCGTTCAGGGACTGACACGACCACGGGGCGCTCAGGGACTGACACGAGCACGGGGCATTCAGGGACTGACACGAGCACGGGGCGTTCAGGGACTGGGGCGTTCAGGACTGACATGAACACGGGGCGTTCAGGAACTGACATGAGCACGGGGCGTTCAGGGACTGGGGCGTTCAGGGACTGACATGCGCACGGGACGTTCAGGGACTGACATGAGCACGGGGCGTTCAGGGACTGACATGAGCACAGGGCGTTCAGGGACTGGGGCGTTCAGGAACTGACATGAGCACGGGGCGTTCAGGGACTGGGGCGTTCAGGGACTGACATGAGCACGGGGCGTTCAGGGACTGACACGAGCACGGGGCGTTCAGGGACTGACACGTGCATGGGGCTTTCAGGGACTGACACGACCACGGGGCGTTCAGGGACTGACACGAGCACGAGGCGTTCAGGGACTGACACGAGCACGGGGCGTTCAGGCACTGACAAGAGCACGGGGCGTTCAGGGACTGACACGAGCACGGGGCGTTCAGGCACTGACAAGAGCACGGGGCGTTCAGGGACTGACACGAGCACGGGGCGTTCAGGCACTGACACGAGCACGGGGCGTTCAGGCACTGACAAGAGCACGGGGCGTTCAGGGACTGACATGAACACGGGGCGTTCAGGAACTGACATGAGCACGGGGCGTTCAGGGACTGGGGCGTTCAGGAACTGACATGAGCACGGGGCGTTCAGGGACTGGGGCGTTCAGGGACTGACATGCGCACGGGGCGTTCAGGGACTGACACGACCACGGGGCGCTCAGGGACTGACACGAGCACGGGGCATTCAGGGACTGACACGAGCACGGGGCGTTCAGGGACTGGGGCGTTCAGGGACTGACATGAACACGGGGCGTTCAGGAACTGACATGAGCACGGGGCGTTCAGGGACTGGGGCGTTCAGGGACTGACATGCGCACGGGACGTTCAGGGACTGACATGAGCACGGGGCGTTCAGGGACTGACATGAGCATAGGGCGTTCAGGGACTGGGGCGTTCAGGAACTGACATGAGCACGGGGCGTTCAGGAACTGGGGCGTTCAGGGACTGACATGAGCACGGGGCGTTCAGGGACTGACATGAGCACGGGGCGTTCAGGGACTGGGGCGTTCAGGGACTGACATGCGCACGGGGCGTTCAGGGACTGACATGAGCACAGGGCGTTCAGGGACTGACATGACCACGGGGTGTTCAGGGACTGACATGAGTACGGGGCGTTCAGGGACTGACATGAGCACGGGGCGTTCAGGGACTGACATGACCACGGGGCGTTCAGGAACTGACATGAGCACGGGGCGTTCAGGGACTGACATGAGCACGGGGTGTTCAGGGACTGACATGAACATGGGGCGTTCAGGGACTGTATTATAGTGCAGTGAGATTCTTTATGTCCAAACATGATGTAGATCATCACTCCTCTCTCCTCCTCCAGACTCTGTCACCTCTTCCTCTACGTTGCCATAGTGATGATGAAGAAGAGGAGGACCTGAACAAGGCCTTCGATGTCCCGGGTTTTCAGCAGATCCTTTGTCCTACAGCTCGCAGCCCACCGGAGAAACACAGAGTCTACGATGAGCAGGACTTTGAAGGTGAGACGCCAAAATGTACCTTGTTTCAGAGTTTCTAAAGGAGTTTCGAACAATCTGTGATCAGGTTCTGAAGGTTCTGGTGGTGGTTCCAGGGTGTTTCAAGAGGTTTTAAGGGTTTCGCAGGTCCTTGAGAAGGTTTACCATGTTTTTGTGAGGGTTTTCAGCATCTTCAGGATGTTCTAGAAGTTGAACCCTGCAGGGGTTGTTGAGGAGGATCCAGTCGTCCTTTAGGGACCTGCAGGGGTTGTTGAGGAGGATCCAGTCGTCCTTTAGGGACCTGCAGGGGTTGTTGAGGAGGATCCAGTCGTCCTTTAGGGACCTGCAGGGGTTGTTGAGGAGGATCCAGTCGTCCTTTAGGGACCTGCAGGGGTTGTTGAGGAGGATCCAGTCGTCCTTTAGGGACCTGCAGGGGTTGTTGAGGAGGATCCAGTCGTCCTTTAGGACCTGCAAGGGTTGTTGAGGAGGATCCAGTCGTCCTTTAGGACCTGCAAGGGTTGTTGAGGAGGATCCAGTCGTCCTTTAGGGACCTGCAGGGGTTGTTGAGGAGGATCCAGTCGTCCTTTAGGGACCTGCAGGGGTTGTTGAGGAGGATCCAGTCGTCTTTTAGGGACCTGCAGGGGTTGTTGAGGAGGATCCAGTCGTCTTTTAGGGACCTGCAGGGGTTGTTGAGGAGGATCCAGTCGTCTTTTAGGGACCTGCAGGGGTTGTTGAGGAGGATCCAGTCGTCCTTTAGGGACCTGCAGGGGTTGTTGAGGAGGATCCAGTCGTCCTTTAGGGACCTGCAGGGGTTGTTGAGGAGGATCCAGTCGTCCTTTAGGACCTGCAAGGGTTGTTGAGGAGGATCCAGTCGTCCTTTAGGGACCTGCAGGGGTTGTTGAGGAGGATCCAGTCGTCCTTTAGGACCTGCAAGGGTTGTTGAGGAGGATCCAGTCGTCCTTTAGGGACCTGCAGGGGTTGTTGAGGAGGATCCAGTCGTCCTTTAGGGACCTGCAGGGGTTGTTGAGGAGGATCCAGTTGTCCTTTAGGACCTGCAAGGGTTGTTGAGGAGGATCCAGTCGTCCTTTAGGGACCTGCAGGGGTTGTTGAGGAGGATCCAGTCGTCCTTTAGGACCTGCAGTAATTTCAGTCATTAATATTGTTTTCCTGCAGATCACCGTCACTTTTCTCTCCACGTCCATCAACCTCTGTCCAAACCGCCCGCTGACAGCAGGAGGAGGAGAACCAACGAGGGGAGGCGAGGCTCCGCCCCTAACACCGCAGCCACCATAGAGGAAGACCAGGAGGAAGAGGAGGGCGAGGAAGAGTCCTACATTCAGAAAGATGGAGAGGAGGGGCGAACGACCACGGCCACTAGGTGAGTCACACACCTGACAGGTTCAAATACGGGATTTATCTCTTTCTCTTTTCAATCCACTTAACGTGTAACTCCTCCCCTTCACAGTGACCCACCAACCATGGCGTCCAATCACAACAGTCTCCCACCTGGTTACATCATGACGAGCGTTGCCGTTGACGACGCTGACGAGGCTGAAACGCTGATGTCTGTCGACCTGGACGGCATCAAGAGTCAGTAAACCTGAAACTTTATATACAACTTCACATTTAATCTACATTTTACAGACCGTCCTGTGGAGGGTCAGGGTTTATTTACAACAATGACCTGGTAGCTGTACGTTATCCTGCTTATTACACGGCTACAGAGTCCCACATCAGAACTGTGTCCATAGCAACGGTCTGCTATACATAGCAACGGTCTGTTATACTTAGCAACGGTCTGTTATACATAGCAACGGTCTGTCATACTTAGCAACGGTCTGTTATACTTAGCAACGGTCTGTTATACATAGCAACGGTCTGTCATATGTAGCAACGGTCTGTTATACTTAGCAACGCATCTGTTATACGTAGCAACGGTCTGCTATACACAGCAACGGTCTGCTATGGGGCATTCAGGGACTGACATGATTGCGGGGTGTTCAGGGGCCATCAGGTCAACGTGATACCTGAAGGACTGAAGACGCCTCAGCTGTGTTTACTGATAATCAGCTGATGTTAGCATGCTAACATGTTAAGCTAAGGTGGTGAACATGGTAAACATCAGCTAATGTTAGCATGTTAGCATTGTCATGGTGAGTTTGGTGTCTCAGAGCCTCTCCCAGCATGCACTGGGGCACAGTCTCATTGTTTTGGAGACAAACTGAAGGAATGTTTCCAACATGAAAGAGCTTTCTGTCACTTCTTGATCTTCATCATGTGACCTGAACACGATGCTGCCGTCCTACACGCCGAGCCCACGGCCTCTATCTATTGTTACTGTGTGTAGTCCTGGTTCTGGTCCTGGTTCTGGTTCTGGTCCTGGTCTCTGTGCTGCTGATGATCCGGTTCTTCTCCTTATGGAATCTTTGTAGTGTGAGAGACTGAAGGTCTGAGTGAGTACTCACCTGTCTCTTTATGGACCTGTCTCTTTATGTATCCGTCTCTTTATGGACCTGTCTCTTTATGGACCTGTCTCTTTATGTATCCGTCTCTTTATGTATCCGTCTCTTTATGGACCTGTCTCTTTATGGACCTGTCTCTTTATGTATCCGTCTCTTTATGGACCTGTCTCTTTATGTATCCGTCTCTTTATGGACCTGTCTCTTTATGTATCCGTCTCTTTATGGACCTGTCTCTTTATGGACCTGTCTCTTTATGTATCCGTCTCTTTATGGACCTGTCTCTTTATGTATCCGTCTCTTTATGTATCCGTCTCTTTATGGACCTGTCTCTTTATGGACCTGTCTCTTTATGTATCCGTCTCTTTATGGACCTGTCTCTTTATGGACCTGTCTCTTTATGGACCTGTCTCTTTATGTATCCGTCTCTTTATGTATCCGTCTCTTTATGGACCTGTCTCTTTATGTATCCGTCTCTTTATGGACCTGTCTCTTTATGTATCCGTCTCTTTATGGACCTGTCTCTTTATGTATCCGTCTCTTTATGGACCTGTCTCTTTATGTATCCGTCTCTTTATGGACCTGTCTCTTTATGGACCTGTCTCTTTATGTATCCGTCTCTTTATGTATCCGTCTCTTTATGGACCTGTCTCTTTATGGACCTGTCTCTTTATGTATCCGTCTCTTTATGGACCTGTCTCTTTATGGACCTGTCTCTTTATGGACCTGTCTCTTTATGTATCCGTCTCTTTATGTATCCGTCTCTTTATGGACCTGTCTCTTTATGGACCTGTCTCTTTATGTATCCGTCTCTTTATGGACCTGTCTCTTTATGTATCCGTCTCTTTATGTATCCGTCTCTTTATGGACCTGTCTCTTTATGGACCTGTCTCTTTATGTATCCGTCTCTTTATGGACCTGTCTCTTTATGTATCTGTCTCTTTATGGACCTGTCTCTTTATGGACCTGTCTCTTTATGTATCCGTCTCTTTATGGACCTGTCTCTTTATGGACCTGTCTCTTTATGTATCCGTCTCTTTATGTATCCGTCTCTTTATGGACCTGTCTCTTTATGGACCTGTCTCTTTATGTATCCGTCTCTTTATGGACCTGTCTCTTTATGTATCCGTCTCTTTATGTATCCGTCTCTTTATGGACCTGTCTCTTTATGTATCCGTCTCTTTATGGACCTGTCTCTTTATGTATCCGTCTCTTTATGGACCTGTCTCTTTATGGACCTGTCTCTTTATGTATCCGTCTCTTTATGGACCTGTCTCTTTATGGACCTGTCTCTTTATGTATCCGTCTCTTTATGGACCTGTCTCTTTATGGACCTGTCTCTTTATGGACCTGTCTCTTTATGTATCCGTCTCTTTATGTATCCGTCTCTTTATGGACCTGTCTCTTTATGGACCTGTCTCTTTATGTATCCGTCTCTTTATGGACCTGTCTCTTTATGTATCCGTCTCTTTATGGACCTGTCTCTTTATGTATCCGTCTCTTTATGGACCTGTCTCTTTATGGACCTGTCTCTTTATGTATCCGTCTCTTTATGGACCTGTCTCTTTATGGACCTGTCTCTTTATGGACCTGTCTCTTTATGTATCCGTCTCTTTATGGACCTGTCTCTTTA
>CM025835.1:30906837-30934337 GCA_014673565.1 Sebastes schlegelii | reverse complement strand
ACCTCATGAGGTCAGCTGCTCTCAGATCAGATCAACTTCAGTTTAAAGTGTTTTCATCTCGTACTGGTGGTCTGACGTTGGGACTGAACCAGCCTTACTGGGAGCTGTAGTGGGAGCTGCTCAGTGGTCCAGAGGACACGACTGAAAACAGCAGATCAACATGTTGGAGACACTCAGAGGTTAAACGGATGTTTGACAGAGGACATTTAGAGGTTTATTTGATTTAATGAAGTGGTTCTCACGCTGGACTGGATATGGTAAAAGGCTGAGAGGTGACTGAGGTTCAGGTGAACAGGTGTGAACAGGTGTGAACAGGTGTGAACAGCAGCAGACGACAACAATAACAAGAGAAATGTCCAAAATGAGGCTGACAGGACGGACGAAAGACGAGCCGGGAGTCTGAGCAGGTTAATCCTGGAGGTATTGTGAACGGTGACAAACTGGACTTAATCAGGGAAAAAGAGAGACTCACAGGTAGAGTCAGACAGGTAGAGACTCACAGGTAGAGTCAGACAGGTAGAGACTCACAGGTAGAGTCAGACAGGTAGAGACTCACAGGTAGAGACACACAGGTAGAGACACACAGGTAGAGACAGACAGGTAGAGACTCACAGGTAGAGACACACAGGTAAAGACACACAGGTAGAGACACACAGGTAGAGACAGACAGGTAGAGACAGACAGGTAGAGTCAGACAGGTAGAGACACACAGGTAGAGACACACAGGTAGAGTCAGACAGGTAGAGACACACAGGTAGAGACAGACAGGTAGAGACACACAGGTAGAGACAGACAGGTAGAGACAGACAGGTAGAGATAGACAGTTAGAGTCAGACAGTTAGAGTCAGACAGGTAGAGTCAGACAGGTAGAGTCAGACAGGTAGAGACAGACAGGTAGAGTCAGACAGGTAGAGACAGTCAGACAGGTAGAGACAGACAGGTAAAGACAGTCAGGTAGAGTTAGACAGGTAGAGACAGGCAGACAGGTAGAGTCAGACAGGTAGAGACAGACAGGTAGAGACAGACAGGTAGAGTTAGACAGGTAGAGCCAGACAGGTAGAGACAGACAGGTAGAGACAGACAGGTAGAGTCAGACAGGTAGAGACAGACAGGTAGAGACTGACAGGTAGAGACAGACAGACAGGTAGAGACTGTCAGGTAGAGCTAGACAGACAGGTAGAGTCAGACAGGTAGAGACAGACAGGTAGAGTCAGACAGGTAGAGACAGACAGGTAGAGACAGACAGGTTGAGTCAGACAGGTAGAGTCAGACAGGTAGAGACAGACAGACAGGTAGAGACAGACAGGTAGAGTCAGACAGGTAGAGACAGACAGACAGGTAGAGACAGACAGACAGGTAGAGACTGTCAGGTAGAGCTAGACAGACAGGTAGAGTCAGACAGGTAGAGACAGACAGGTAGAGTCAGACAGGTAGAGACAGACAGGTAGAGACAGACAGGTTGAGTCAGACAGGTAGAGTCAGACAGGTAGAGACAGACAGACAGGTAGAGACAGACAGGTAGAGTCAGACAGGTAGAGACAGACAGGTAGAGACAGACAGGTTGAGTCAGACAGGTAGAGTCAGACAGGTAGAGACAGACAGACAGGTAGAGACAGACAGGTAGAGTCAGACAGGTAGAGACAGACAGACAGGTAGAGACAGACAGGTAGAGTCAGACAGGTAGAGACAGACAGACAGGTAGAGTCAGACAGGTAGAGTCAGACAGGTAGAGACAGACAGACAGGTAGAGACAGACAGGTAGAGACTGACAGGTAGAGACAGACAGACAGGTAGAGACTGTCAGGTAGAGCTAGACAGACAGGTAGAGTCAGACAGGTAGAGACAGACAGGTAGAGTCAGACAGGTAGAGACAGACAGGTAGAGACAGACAGGTTGAGTCAGACAGGTAGAGTCAGACAGGTAGAGACAGACAGACAGGTAGAGACAGACAGGTAGAGTCAGACAGGTAGAGACAGACAGACAGGTAGAGACAGACAGGTAGAGTCAGACAGGTAGAGACAGACAGACAGGTAGAGTCAGACAGGTAGAGTCAGACAGGTAGAGACAGACAGACAGGTAGAGACAGACAGGTAGAGTCAGACAGGTAGAGTCAGACAGGTAGAGACAGACAGGTAGAGTCAGACAGGTAGAGACAGACAGGTAGAGACAGACAGGTAGAGTCAGACAGGTAGAGACAGACAGGTAGAGACAGCAGGTAGAGTCACAGGTAGAGACAGACAGACAGGTAGAGACAGACAGGTAGAGTCAGACAGGTAGAGTCAGACAGGTAGAGACAGACAGACAGGTAGAGTCAGACAGGTAGAGTCAGACAGGTAGAGGGAGGTAACCTCTGAGGTCTCTCTCTCTCTCCGTCAGTGTGTTCTGGTCTTCAGAATGGTCGGTTTGGACGCGAGGAGTCGACAGAGTAAGGTACCAGCTGATTTATCCTGGTTTAGTCTGGGTTATCTCTCCATAGTCTGGTTTAGTCTGGGTTATCTCTCCGTAGTCTGGTTTAGACTGGGTTATCTCTCCATAGTCTGGTTTAGTCTGGGTTATCTCTCCGTAGTCTGGTTTAGACTGGGTTATCTCTCCGTAGTCTGGTTTAGACTGAGTTATCTCTCCGTAGTCTGGTTTAGTCTGGGTTATCTCTCCGTAGTCTGGTTTAGTCTGGATTATCTCTCCGTAGTCTGGTTTAGTCTGGGTTACCTTTCCGTAGTCTGGTTTAGTCTGGGTTATCTCTCCGTAGTCTGGTTTAGTCTGGGTTACCTTTCCATTGTCTGGTTTAGTCTGGGTTATCTCTCCGTAGTCTGGTTTAGTCTGGGTTATCTCTCCGTAGTCTGGTTTAGTCTGGATTATCTCTCCGTAGTCTGGTTTAGTCTGGGTTACCTTTCCGTAGTCTGGTTTAGTCTGGGTTATCTCTCCATAGTCTGGTTTAGTCTGGGTTACCTTTCCGTAGTCTGGTTTAGACTGGGTTATCTCTCCATAGTCTGGTTTAGACTGGGTTATCTCTCCGTAGTCTGGTTTAGTCTGGGTTACCTTTCCATTGTCTGGTTTAGTCTGGGTTATCTCTCCGTAGTCTGGTTTAGTCTGGGTTACCTTTCCGTAGTCTGGTTTAGTCTGGGTTATCTTTCCATAGTCTGGTTTAGTCTGGGTTACCTTTCTGTAATCTGGTTTAGTCTGGGTTATCTCTCCGTAGTCTGGTTTAGACTGGGTTATCTCTCCATAGTCTGGTTTAGACTGGGTTATCTCTCCGTAGTCTGGTTTAGTCTGGGTTACCTTTCCATTGTCTGGTTTAGTCTGGGTTATCTCTCCGTAGTCTGGTTTAGTCTGGGTTACCTTTCCGTAGTCTGGTTTAGTCTGGGTTACCTTTCCATTGTCTGGTTTAGTCTGGGTTACCTTTCCGTAGTCTGGTTTAGTCTGGGTTATCTCTCCGTAGTCTGGTTTAGACTGGGTTATCTCTCCATAGTCTGGTTTAGACTGGGTTATCTCTCCATTGTCTGGTTTAGTCTGGGTTATCTCTCCATAGTCTGGTTTAGACTGGGTTATCTCTCCGTAGTCTGGTTTAGTCTGGGTTATCTCTCCGTAGTCTGGTTTAGTCTGGGTTACCTTTCCGTAGTCTGGTTTAGTCTGGGTTACCTTTCCATTGTCTGGTTTAGTCTGGGTTACCTTTCCGTAGTCTGGTTTAGTCTGGGTTATCTCTCCATTGTCTGGTTTAGTCTGGGTTACCTTTCCGTAGTCTGGTTTAGTCTGGGTTACCTTTCCATTGTCTGGTTTAGTCTGGGTTACCTTTCCGTAGTCTGGTTTAGTCTGGGTTACCTTTCCATTGTCTGGTTTAGTCTGGGTTACCTTTCCGTAGTCTGGTTTAGTCTGGGTTACCTTTCCATTGTCTGGTTTAGTCTGGGTTACCTTTCCGTAGTCTGGTTTAGTCTGGGTTACCTTTCCATTGTCTGGTTTAGGGTAGGTGGATTGGTGGTTTGGTTGGTTGGTTAGTGAGTTGGTGGGTCGGTGGATTAGTGGGTTGGTGGTTTGGTGGGTGGGTTGGTTGGTGGGTGGGTTGGTTGGTGGGTCAGTGGGTTGGTTGGTTGGTTGGTTGGTTGGTGGGTCAGTGGGTTGGTTGGTGGGTTGGTTGGTTGGTGGGTCAGTGGGTTGGTTGGTTGGTTGGTTGGTTGGTGGGTCAGTGGGTTGGCTGGTTGGCTGGTTGGTTGGTTGGTTGGTGGGTCGGTGGCTTGGTGGGTCGGTGGTTTGGTGGGTCGGTGGGTCGGTGGTTTGGTGGGTCAGTGGGTAGGTGGGTCGGTGGTTTGGTGTGTCGATGGTTTGGTGGGTCAGTGGGTTGGTGGGATGGTGGGTTGGTGGGTTGGTGGGTCGGTGGTTTTGTGGGTCGGTGGGTTGGTGGGTTGGTTGTTTGGTGGGTCAGTGTGTTGGTTGGTTGGCTGGTCGGTTGGTTGGTGGGTCGGTGGTTTGGTGTGTCGATGGTTTGGTGGGTCGTGGGTTGGTGGTTTGGTGGGTCGGTGGGTTGGTGGGTTGGTGGGTTGGTTGTTTGGTGGGTCAGTGTGTTGGTTGGTTAGCTGGTTGGTTGTTTGGTGGGTCGGTGGTTTGGTGTGTCGATGGTTTGGTGGGTCAGTGGGTAGGTGGGTCGGTGGTTTGGTGTGTCGATGGTTTGGTGGGTCGGTGGTTTGATGGGTCGGTGGGTCGGTGGTTTTGTGGGTCGGTGGGTCGGTGGGTAGGTGGGTCGGTGGTTTGGTGGGTCGGTGGGTCGGTGGTTTGGTGTGTCGATGGTTCGGTGGGTCGGTGGGTCGGTAGTTTGGTGGGTCGGTGGTTTGGTGGGTCGGTGGGTTGGTGGTTTGGTGGTTTGGTGGGTCGGTGGTTTGGTGGGTCGGTGGGTCGGTGGGTCAGTGGGTCGGTGGTTTTGTGGGTCGGTGGGTCGGTGGTTTGGTGTGTCGATGGTTCGGTGGGTCGGTGGGTCGGTAGTTTGGTGGGTCGGTGGTTTGGTGGGTCGGTGGGTCGGTGGGTCGGTGGTTTGGTGGGTCGGTGGTTTTGTGGGTCGGTGGGTCGGTGGGTAGGTGGTTTGGTGGGTCGGTGGGTCGGTGGTTTGGTGGGTCGGTGGGTCGGTGGGTCGGTGGGTCGGTGGTTCGGTGGTTTTGTGGGTCGGTGGGTCGGTGGTTTGGTGGGTCGGTGGGTCGGTGGGTCGGTGGGTCGGTGGGTCGGTGGTTCGGTGGTTTTGTGGGTCGGTGGGTCGGTGGGTCGGTGGTTCGGTGGGTCGGTGGTTCGGTGGGTCGGTGGGTCGGTGGGTCAGTGGGTCGGTGGTTTTGTGGGTCGGTGGGTCGGTGGGTCGGTGGTTTGGTGGGTCGGTGGGTCGGTGGTTTGGTGGGTCGGTGGTTTGGTGGGTCGGTGGGTCGGTGGTTTGGTGGGTCGGTGGGTCGGTGGGTCGGTGGGTCGGTGGGTCGGTGGGTAGGTGGGTCGGTGGTTTGGTGGTTTAGGAAATGAATGTAAGTCAATGTAACGTCCTCCTCAGAGACAGAGACCAGTATCTGTGTGGTTCCAGGTGTTTGTGGAGCTGAACGAGCTGGTGATCGACAGGAACCAGGAGCTGCAGTGGAGGGAGACGGCTCGATGGATCAAGTTTGAGGAGGAGGTGGAGGAGGAGACGGAGCGCTGGGGGAGACCTCACATCGCCTCGCTGTCCTTCCGCTCGCTGCTGGAGCTCCGAAAGACCATCTCCCACGGTGAGGAGGACCCTCTGCTGCCCCCTGTGGACAGACCCTGACATGGCGTTGTGTCCTCAGGGGCGGTGCTCCTGGACCTGAGTAATGATCAGTCCGTGTGTGATGTCATGGCGTTGTCAGTGTGTGATGTCATGGCGTTGTCAGTGTGTGATGTCATGGCGTTGTGTCCTCAGGGGCGGTGCTCCTGGACCTGAAGCAGAGGACTCTGCCGGGGATCGCTCAGCAGGTGGTGGAGCAGATGGTGATCTCAGATCAGATTAAAGCTGAAGACCGAGCCAACGTCCTCCGAGCTCTGCTGCTCAGACACAGGTTCAGAATTCATCCCTTCATCCACTGATTCATCCCTCCATCCACTGATTCATCCCTTCATCCACTGATTCATCCCTTCATCCACTGATTCATCCATCCACTGATTCATCCCTCCATCCACTGATTCATCCCTTCATCCACTGATTCATCCCTCCATCCACTGATTCATCCCTTCATCCACTAATTCATCCCTTCATCCACTGATTCATCCCTTCATCCACTGATTCATCCATCCACTGATTCATCCCTTCATCCACTGATTCATCCCTTCATCCACTGATTCATCCCTTCATCCACTGATTCATCATCCACTGATTCATCCCTCCATCCACTGATTCATCCCTTCATCCACTAATTCATCCCTTCATCCACTGATTCATCCCTTCATCCACTGATTCATCCATCCACTGATTCATCCCTTCATCCACTGATTCATCCCTTCATCCACTGATTCATCCATCCACTGATTCATCCCTCCATCCACTGATTCATCCCTTCATCCACTGATTCATCCCTTCATCCACTGATTCATCCATCCACTGATTCATCCCTTCATCCACTGATTCATCCCTTCATCCACTGATTCATCCATCCACTGATTCATCCCTTCATCCACTGATTCATCCCTTCATCCACTGATTCATCCATCCACTGATTCATCCCTTCATCCACTGATTCATCCCTTCATCCACTGATTCATCCATCCACTGATTCATCCCTCCATCCACTGATTCATCCCTTCATCCACTGATTCATCCCTTCATCCACTGATTCATCCATCCACTGATTCATCCCTTCATCCACTGATTCATCCCTTCATCCACTGATTCATCCATCCACTGATTCATCCCTCCATCCACTGATTCATCCCTTCATCCACTGATTCATCCCTTCCTCCACTGATTCATCCCTCCATCCACTGATTCATCCCTTCATCCTGTGTTGTTGTTCATTCAGTCACCCCAGTGATGAGAAAGATCACAGCTCTTTCAACAAGATCATCTCTGCAGCCAACATGGCCACCCTGATGGACAGACACAGCGGCCAATCAGAGCCCTCCATCATTCTGACCAATCACAGAGAGGCTGACGGAGACAACAACAAGGTAAACAGGAAGCCGTCACCTGGTGAAGATAATAAAGCTTCAGTGGAGGGAAAATGAAAGTTCAGGGTCGTGTTAATAATAATAATAATAATAATAACTAATAATAATAATAACTAATAATAATAACAATAATAATAATAATAACAATAATAACTAATAATAATAACTAATAATAATAACTAATAATAATAATAATAATAATAACTAATAATAACTAATAATAATAATAACTAATAATAATAATAATAATAATAACAATAATAATAATAATAATAACTAATAATAATGATAACTAATAATATATAATAATAAAATAATAATAATAATAATAACAATAACTAATAATAATAAAATAACAATAATAATAATAATAACTAATAATAATAAGAATAATAACTAATAATAATAATAACTAATAATAGTAATAAAATAATAATAATACTAATAAATAACAATAATAATAATAATATAATAACAATAATAATAATAATAATAATAACAATAATAAAATAATAACAATAATAATAATAATATAATAACAACTAATAATAATAATAATAATAATAACAACTAATAATAATAATAATAAATAAGAATAACTAATAATAAGAATAAAATAATAATAACTAATAATAATAACAATAATAATAATAATAATAATAATAACTAATAATAATAATAATAATAACTAATAATAATAATAATAACTAATAATATAGTAAATATAATATAATAAGAATAATAACATAATAATAAAATAACTAATAATAATAGAATATAATAAATAACTAATAATAAATGTAATATAAGAATAATAAATAGATAATAATAATAATATAATAAGAACAATAATAATAATAAAAGAAAAATAAAGAATATAATAATAATAACTAATAATAATAATAGTAAGAATAATAAAATAATAATAATAATAATAATAATAATAAAACACAATAATAATAATAATAATAACAATAATAATAATAATAAAATAATAATAACTAATAATAATAATAGTATAATAATAATAATAATAATAATAATAATAATAATAATAATAACTACTACTACTACTAATAATAATAATAACTAATAAGAGGTTTAACATGGACATAAATAGAGCCAGCAAACGGAGCATAGCAGTAGCTAGAGGCCATATAGGCCTGGTTGAGGAGCTGGTTTAAGAAGTCTCTTGAAGCTGTCTAGAGATGGAGCGCTGCAGAGCTCTATGGGGGAGGGAGGGGATGGAGAGCTGACCCGGGCCTGAGGATCTCAGGTTCTGGGACTGTGTGTATGGCTGGAGGACGTCCAATAGGTACTGAGGAGAGCCGGGGCATGGAGGGATTTGTAGGTGAGGAGGAGGATTTTGTAGGCGATGGTGGACTTGACCGGGAGCCAGTGGAGGTAGATGAGGGTGGGGGGGTGATGTGCTGCCGGGGCTTGGTGCGGGTCAGAACCTTGGCAGCTGAGTTCTGACCCTACTGGAGCCGGTCCAGGTCTTGGTGCGGGTTAGAACCCTGGCAGCTGAGTTCTGACCCTACTGGAGCCGGTCCAGGTCTTGGTGCGGGTTAGAACCCTGGCAGCTGAGTTCTGACCCTACTGGAGCCGGTCCAGGTCTTGGTGCGGGTCTGAACCTTGGCAGCTGAGTTCTGACCCTACTGGAGCCGGTCCAGGTCTTGGTGCGGGTTAGAACCCTGGCAGCTGAGTTCTGACCCTACTGGAGCCGGTCCAGGTCTTGGTGCGGGTCAGAACCTTGGCAGCTGAGTTCTGACCCTACTGGAGCCGGTCCAGGTCTTGGTGCGGGTCAGAACCCTGGCAGCTGAGTTCTGACCCTACTGGAGCCGGTCCAGGTCTTGGTGCGGGTCAGAACCCTGGCAGCTGAGTTCTGACCCTACTGGAGCCGGTCCAGGTCTTGGTGCGGGTCAGAACCCTGGCAGCTGAGTTCTGACCCTACTGGAGCCGGTCCAGGTCTTGGTGCGGGTCAGAATCCTGGCAGCTGAGTTCTGACCCTACTGGAACCTGGCCGGTCCAGGTCTTGGTGCGGGTCAGAACCCTGGCAGCTGAGTTCTGACCCTACTGGAACCTGGCCGGTCCAGGTCTTGGCTGGGAACCCCGGACAGAAGTCCATTGCAGTAGTCCAGACGGAGGTGAGGAAGGCGTGGATGAGGGAGTCCAGACGGAGTCAGAGAGAGACGGCGGGAGACGAGGGAGGTTCTTTTGTGTCTTTAAGGACTTTGAGGTTCTTGCTGAGTTTCAGGGCTGAATTAAAGACTCCTTTAAGGTGCTTTTAAGGGATAGTTGTTTCACAGTGATGTCACACAGTGAAATGATGTCGTGTCCACACAACAACAACCAGACGGACGATGTCTCCGGAGCTAACGCTAACGCTAACACTAACAGGACCCCTAATGTACTGTGTTCAGAAAGAAGCCCCGCCCACCAGCCAGCCCCGGTCCAGACATGAGGCCAAGCTGATGGAGAAGATCCCCGAGAGGGCCGAGGCCACCGTCGTCCTCGTGGGTACGCATCAAACACACACACACACATCATCACCTTCATTCACATAGACATATAGACATACACATATATATCTCTCTATATGTATATAGATCTCTCTATATACATATAGAGAGATCTATATATAGATGTACAGTATGTATATCTATATATAGATCTATCTATATATAGACGTACAGTATGTATATCTATATATAGATCTATCTATATATAGACGTACAGTATGTATATCTATATATACTGTATGTCTATATATAGATCTATCTATATATAGACGTACAGTATGTATATCTATATATAGATCTATCTATATATAGATGTACAGTATGTATATCTATATATACTGTACGTCTATATATAGATCTATCTATATATAGATGTACAGTATGTATATCTATATATACTGTATGTCTATATATAGATCTATCTATATATAGACGTACAGTATGTATATCTATATATAGATCTATCTATATATAGACGTACAGTATGTATATCTATATATAGATCTATCTATATATAGATGTACAGTATGTATATCTATATATACTGTATGTCTATATATAGATCTATCTATATATAGACGTACAGTATGTATATCTATATATACTGTATGTCTATATATAGATCTATCTATACATAGATGTACAGTATGTATATCTATGTATAGATCTATCTATATATAGATGTACAGTATGTATATCTATACATACTGTATGTCTATATATAGATCTATCTATATGTAGACGTACAGTATGTATATCTATATATATATAGATCTATCTATATATAGATGTACAGTATGTATATCTATACATACTGTATGTCTATATATAGATCTATCTATATATAGATGTACAGTATTTATATCTATACATACTGTATGTCTATATATAGATCTATCTATATATAGATGTACAGTATTTATATCTATACATACTGTATGTCTATATATAGATCTATCTATATATAGACGTACAGTATGTATATCTATATATAGATCTATCTATATATAGACGTACAGTATGTATATCTATATACTGTATGTCTATATATAGATCTATCTATATATAGACGTACAGTATGTATATCTATATATAGATCTATCTATATATAGATGTACAGTATGTATATCTATATATACTGTATGTCTATATATAGATCTATCTATATGTAGACGTACAGTATGTATATCTATATATATATATAGATCTATCTATATATAGATGTACAGTATTTATATCTATACATACTGTATGTCTATATATAGATCTATCTATATATAGATGTACAGTATGTATATCTATATATAGATCTATCTATATATAGATGTACAGTATGTATATCTATATATACTGTATGTCTGTGGGTCTGACAGCATGAGGTGGTGGGTTTAATGCGTCCCTCTGCTGTGTCTGCAGGCAGCGTGGGCTTCCTGGAGCAGCCCTCCATGGCGTTCGTGCGGCTGCAGGAGGCGGTCCTGCTGGAGTCCGTCCTGGAGGTTCCTGTCCCCGTAAGGTTCCTCTTCCTCCTGCTGGGCCCGCCTACCGCCAACATGGACTACCACCAGATCGGACGCTCCATCTCCACGCTCATGTCAGACAAGGTGAGTCCCTGCTGTATTAATACGCTCGCTGTTTTGGATGTGACCACCGGATGGCGCCAAATAATCAATCACTGTAGAGAGCTCCAGGGATGAGGTATCTCTGTCGTCCAACAGGAAGTGATCATCTTCCTGGTTCCCTCCACTAACAGGAAGTGATCATCTTCCTGGTTCCCTCCACTAACAGGAAGTGATCATCTTCCTGGTTCCCTCCACTAACAGGAAGTGATCATCTTCCTGGTTCCCTCCACTAACAAGTGGGATATTTACTGACGTATTTTATTTGGTAGAACAAAACTTTAAAATCTCACTAAAAACCCATTGACTTCCTGACGAGGAAACAGGAAGTGACATCATGCTGACTCATTCCTGAAGCTGCCTAACCGCCTTGAACCCACGTAATGTGGTCAAATGAACTCCGCCTCTGTCGGCTCCCTCAGCACTTCCACGAGGCGGCGTACCAGGCCGACGACCGCCAGGACCTGCTGACGGCCATCAACCGGTTTTTGGACTGCAGTGTCGTCCTCCCTCCCTCCGACGTCGGCGGTGACGAGCTGCTCCACTCGGTCACTCGCTTCCAGCGAGAAATGCTCCGAAAGAGGGAGGAGGAGCAGAGCGGGAAGCTGCAGGAGAAGCAGAGCAGCATTCAGCCGGATGAAGGTTGGTCCTCAGGGTCCGGTTCTAACAGGGCTGTTTGATTGGTCTGTAACGTTGTGATGTCACGTGTAACGTTGTGATATCACGTGTGACGTCGTGATGTCATGTGTGACGTCGTGATGCCATGTGTGATGTTGTGATGTCACGTGTATCGTTATGATGTCATGTGTGACGACGTGATGTCATGTGTAACGTTGTGATGTCAGACAGTAACAAAGCTCCGTTCTTATCTCCAGACTCCCTCGTTCCCTCTAAACGCGGTGACGAGCCTCTGAGGCGCTCAGGCCGTCTTTTCGGCGGTCTGATCAAAGACGTGCGTCGGCGCTACCCTCAGTACCTCAGCGACATCCGAGATGCTCTGAACCCTCAGTGCATGGCTGCCATCGTCTTCATCTACTTCGCCGCGCTGTCGCCTGCCATCACCTTCGGAGGACTTCTGGGTGAGTGGACCTCTGAGGCTGAACCAGCTGATGGGTGCCTGGACTCTCAAAGGCTCTTCTAAATCCAGATGTTTAACCGTGAATGCTTTACGCTGTCTTCCTGGGATGCAGGTGAGAAAACGGAGGGTCTGATTGGTGTGTCGGAGCTGATCGTTGCCACGGCGATGCAGGGCATCGTGTTCAGTGTGCTGGGTGCTCAGCCTCTGCTGGTGATCGGCTTCTCTGGACCACTGCTGGTGTTTGAGGAGGCCTTCTACACTGTAAGACCACCTGACAGCCTCCACACCTGTATCAAGATATTACCTGTTAACAGCTACATGTCTGTCTAGAGACGGTGTCCCTGGTCCCTGGTCCTCTGTTAACATCTACATGTCTGTCTAGAGACGGTGTCCCTGGTCCCTGGTCCTCTGTTAACATCTACATGTCTGTCTAGAGACGGTGTCCCTGGTCCCTGGTCCTCTGTTAACATCTACATGTCTGTCTAGAGACGGTGTCCCTGGTCCCTGGTCCTCTGTTAACATCTACACGTCTGTCTAGAGACGGTGTCCCTGGTCCCTGGTCCTCTGTTAACATCTACACGTCTGTCTAGAGACGGTGTCCCTGGTCCCTGGTCCTCTGTTAACATCTACACGTCTGTCTAGAGACGGTGTCCCTGGTCCCTGGTCCTCTGTTAACATCTACACGTCTGTCTAGAGACGGTGTCCCTGGTCCCTGGTCCTCTGTTAACATCTACATGTCTGTCTAGAGACGGTGTCCCTGGTCCCTGGTCCTCTGTTAACATCTACATGTCTGTCTAGAGACGGTGTCCCTGGTCCCTGGTCCTCTGTTAACATCTACACGTCTGTCTAGAGACGGTGTCCCTGGTCCCTGGTCCTCTGTTAACATCTACACGTCTGTCTAGAGACGGTGTCCCTGGTCCCTGGTCCTCTGTTAACATCTACACGTCTGTCTAGAGACGGTGTCCCTGGTCCCTGGTCCTCTGGAGGGTCTACAGAACACACTTCATGTGAAACATCTGTGGTGTGGATCAGGGTTCTGTCCTGGGTCCTCTTTTGTTTGCCTTGTATAGACCCTTTTAGTGCTGACGTCATGATGACCGCTGGTCGGACGCAAGGCTACTCAGCTAGCTTAGCTCACTAATTCTACCATGCTATAAGAAATGAGTCCACAGAGGACAGCGCCGGGTCACGGTCCCTTTGCCTCACTCCTCGCCGCTAGGAGACAACTTCACCAGGAGGAGAGCAGGCGTTAGCTAAGGTTGAGGGTTTGATTCCTGTTTGTGAGGAGTGTTGTGTCTCCTGTTGAGATGGAGGTCTGAACTGGAACTCCTCCTTCAGCCGGGATCACCAGGTGGTCCAGTGTCTCGTGAGGGGCGGCTGTAGTTCAGGGGGTAGAGCGGGTTGTCCTTTAACTACAAGGTTGGCGGTCTGATTCCCAGTTCCTCCTGAAGTGTCCTTGAGCGAGATACTGAACCCTGAGCCCAGCGGTCCTGATGCTGAGGTCAAAGTTCATCCTATACTGTGCCTGTATGTTTATGATGAATGACGTGTTAACGGCGTCCTGAAACCTTCCCGCTTTGTTTCTGTGTAGTTCTGTAAAGACAACGGGATCGAGTATCTGACGGGTCGGGTCTGGATCGGGTTCTGGCTGGTGCTCATCGTCCTCCTCACCGTGGCCTTTGAGGGAAGCATCCTGGTTCGCTTCGTCTCCCGTTTCACTCAGGAGATCTTCTCCTTCCTCATCTCCCTCATCTTCATCTACGAGACCTTCGCCAAACTGGTCAAGGTGAGGTCAGAGGTCACAGGTCACAGGTCAACAACGAGCCTGGAGCCTTATGAAAGAGACGTCTTCAGTAGAAGTCTTCAGATAATTTACAGACTGATTCACTGAGGAGAAGACGTCATTTCATCTTAAAGGTCACCTATTATGCAAAATGCACTTTTCCATGTCTTTAAACATCAATATCTGTCCCCAGTGTGTCTCCAGGTCTGTCCCCAGTGTGTCTACAGGTCTGTCCCCAGTGTGTCTCCAGGTCTGTCCCCAGTGTGTCTCCAGGTCTGTCCCCAGTGTGTCTCCAGGTCTGTCCCCAGTGTGTCTCCAGGTCTGTCCCCAGTGTGTCTCCAGGTCTGTCCCCAGTGTGTCTCCAGGTCTGTCCCCAGTGTGTCTACAGGTCTGTCCCCAGTGTGTCTCCAGGTCACCATAGTATCATAAAAGACCATCCTCTCTCTTTTTCTCCTGCTCCGTTTGTCCGGAAATGGGTGTTGAAATACGCTGCGCAGCTTTTCTTTTCTTTTGACGTCATTAGAGAATTAGCCATATAAGGGTTTCCTGGTGGAACCAGAGAGAACCTTCAGTAGCTGACCCCGCCCCACAGCGTCACTGTCTCTCCTCCTCAACCCAACTTGAGCAAAGTAGCTCCTACTGTTAGTCTGCAAGAACCAGCAGAACAGGCTTCATGTACTCCCATCATCTAAATATAACATGTTCTTTCACAAGGCTTTATGTAATTACACTGTTTAAACAGCTGATATTTATATATTATATATATTTGATGTCATGCATGTAGCAGAGTACAGGTAGTAGTGACTGTAAGCAACACAACACATTTCTGTTTCACAGTCAAACTTTATTTGAGTAGACAGATGACAATATTAATTATTCACAGCATTTGTAATCATCTCACCTGTTAGTTAGTTATGTTGACGTGGTACAGGAGAAAGTCTTCAGCTCTGGTAAACTACAGTAAGCTAAGCTCCGGTGGTCTGTAGTCATGGTAACACAGAGACAGCTCCTACTGTAACTAATATACCATTACTCTGATCTTCCATACATTTATCTTTTAGCAGAAATAATGAACTGACTACTGTTTCACATCTTCTATTTTCCACCCTGATGGTCGCTGTGTTTACACACCGTCTCATAGCGGTAGCATGTAGCTAACCCGTTAGCATGTAGCTACATGCTAACGGGTTAGCTCTGTATCTCCCATCTGCTCTCAGCTGTCTGCTCTCAGCTGTCTGCTCTCAGCTGTCTGCTCTCAGCTATCTGCTCTCAGCTGTCTGCTCTCAGCTGTCTGCTCTCAGCTGTCTGCTTTCAGCTGTCTGCTCTCAGCTGTCTGCTCTCAGCTGTCTGCTCTCAGCTGTCTGCTCTCAGCTATCTGCTCTCAGCTGTCTGCTCTCCTCTGTCTGCTCTCAGCTGTCTGCTGCTCAGCTGTCTGTCTGCTCAGCTGTCTGCTCTCAGCTGTCTGCTCTCAGCTATCTGCTCTCAGCTGTCTGCTCTCAGCTATCTGCTCTCAGCTGTCTGCTCTCCTCTGTCTGCTCTCAGCTGTCTGCTCTCAGCTGTCTGCTCTCCTCTGTCTGCTCTCAGCTGTCTGCTCTCTGTCTGCTCTCAGCTGTCTGCTCTCAGCTGTCTGCTCTCAGCTATCTGCTCTCAGCTGTCTGCTCTCAGCTGTCTGCTCTCAGCTATCTGCTCTCAGCTGTCTGCTCTCAGCTATCTGCTCTCAGCTGTCTGCTCTCAGCTGTCTGCTCTCAGCTATCTGCTCTCAGCTGTCTGCTCTCAGCTGTCTGCTCTCCTCTGTCTGCTCTCAGCTGTCTGCTCTCCTCTGTCTGCTCTCAGCTGTCTGCTCTCAGCTGTCTGCTCTCAGCTATCTGCTCTCAGCTGTCTGCTCTCAGCTGTCTGCTCTCCTCTGTCTGCTCTCAGCTGTCTGCTCTCAGCTGTCTGCTCTCAGCTATCTGCTCTCAGCTGTCTGCTCTCAGCTGTCTGCTCTCAGCTATCTGCTCTCAGCTGTCTGCTCTCCTCTGTCTGCTCTCAGCTGTCTGCTCTCAGCTGTCTGCTCTCAGCTATCTGCTCTCAGCTGTCTGCTCTCCTCTGTCTGCTCTCAGCTGTCTGCTCTCAGCTATCTGCTCTCAGCTATCTACTCTCAGCTGTCTGCTCTCAGCTGTCTGCTCTCAGCTGTCTGCTCTCAGCTGTCTGCTCTCCTCTGTCTGTTCTCAGCTGTCTGCTTTCAGCTGTCTGCTCTCAGCTGTCTGCTCTCAGCTATCTGCTCTCAGCTGTCTGCTCTCAGCTGTCTGCTCTCCTCTGTCTGCTCTCAGCTGTCTGCTCTCAGCTATCTGCTCTCAGCTGTCTGCTCTCCTCTGTCTGCTCTCCTCTGTCTGCTCTCAGCTGTCTGCTCTCAGCTGTCTGCTCTCCTCTGTCTGCTCTCAGCTGTCTGCTCTCAGCTGTCTGCTCTCAGCTGTCTGCTCTCCTCTGTCTGCTCTCAGCTATCTGCTCTCCTCTGTCTGCTCTCAGCTGTCTGCTCTCAGCTGTCTGCTCTCCTCTGTCTGCTGTCAGCTGTCTGCTCTCAGCTGTCTGCTCTCAGCTGTCTGCTCTCAGCTGTCTGCTCTCCTCTGTCTGCTCTCAGCTGTCTGCTCTCAGCTATCTGCTCTCAGCTGTCTGCTCTCAGCTATCTGCTCTCAGCTGTCTGCTCTCAGCTGTCTGCTCTCAGCTATCTGCTCTCAGCTGTCTGCTCTCAGCTGTCTGCTCTCAGCTATCTGCTCTCAGCTGTCTGCTCTCAGCTGTCTGCTCTCAGCTATCTGCTCTCAGCTGTCTGCTCTCAGCTGTCTGCTCTCCTCTGTCTGCTCTCAGCTGTCTGCTCTCCTCTGTCTGCTCTCCTCTGTCTGCTCTCAGCTGTCTGCTCTCCTCTGTCTGCTCTCAGCTGTCTGCTCTCCTCTGTCTGCTCTCAGCTGTCTGCTCTCAGCTGTCTGCTCTCAGCTATCTGCTCTCAGCTGTCTGCTCTCAGCTGTCTGCTCTCAGCTATCTGCTCTCAGCTGTCTGCTCTCAGCTGTCTGCTCTCAGCTGTCTGCTCTCAGCTGTCTGCTCTCAGCTATCTGCTCTCAGCTGTCTGCTCTCCTCTGTCTGCTCTCAGCTGTCTGCTCTCAGCTGTCTGCTCTCAGCTGTCTGCTCTCCTCTGTCTGCTCTCAGCTGTCTGCTCTCAGCTGTCTGCTCTCAGCTATCTGCTCTCAGCTGTCTGCTCTCAGCTGTCTGCTCTCAGCTATCTGCTCTCAGCTGTCTGCTCTCAGCTATCTGCTCTCAGCTATCTGCTCTCAGCTGTCTGCTCTCAGCTGTCTGCTCTCAGCTGTCTGCTCTCAGCTGTCTGCTCTCCTCTGTCTGTTCTCAGCTGTCTGCTCTCAGCTGTCTGCTCTCCTCTGTCTGCTCTCAGCTGTCTGCTCTCCTCTGTCTGCTCTCCTCTGTCTGCTCTCAGCTGTCTGCTCTCCTCTGTCTGCTCTCAGCTGTCTGCTCTCCTCTGTCTGCTCTCAGCTGTCTGCTCTCAGCTGTCTGCTCTCAGCTATCTGCTCTCAGCTGTCTGCTCTCAGCTGTCTGCTCTCAGCTATCTGCTCTCAGCTGTCTGCTCTCCTCTGTCTGCTCTCAGCTGTCTGCTCTCAGCTGTCTGCTCTCAGCTATCTGCTCTCAGCTGTCTGCTCTCCTCTGTCTGCTCTCAGCTGTCTGCTCTCAGCTATCTGCTCTCAGCTATCTACTCTCAGCTGTCTGCTCTCAGCTGTCTGCTCTCAGCTGTCTGCTCTCAGCTGTCTGCTCTCCTCTGTCTGTTCTCAGCTGTCTGCTTTCAGCTGTCTGCTCTCAGCTGTCTGCTCTCAGCTATCTGCTCTCAGCTGTCTGCTCTCAGCTGTCTGCTCTCCTCTGTCTGCTCTCAGCTGTCTGCTCTCAGCTATCTGCTCTCAGCTGTCTGCTCTCCTCTGTCTGCTCTCCTCTGTCTGCTCTCAGCTGTCTGCTCTCAGCTGTCTGCTCTCCTCTGTCTGCTCTCAGCTGTCTGCTCTCCTCTGTCTGCTCTCCTCTGTCTGCTCTCAGCTGTCTGCTCTCAGCTGTCTGCTCTCCTCTGTCTGCTGTCAGCTGTCTGCTCTCAGCTGTCTGCTCTCAGCTGTCTGCTCTCAGCTGTCTGCTCTCCTCTGTCTGCTCTCAGCTGTCTGCTCTCAGCTGTCTGCTCTCAGCTGTCTGCTCTCAGCTGTCTGCTCTCAGCTGTCTGCTCTCAGCTGTCTGCTCTCCTCTGTCTGCTCTCAGCTGTCTGCTCTCAGCTGTCTGCTCTCAGCTGTCTGCTCTCAGCTGTCTGCTCTCAGCTGTCTGCTCTCAGCTGTCTGCTCTCCTCTGTCTGCTCTCAGCTGTCTGCCTCTCAGCTGTCTGCTCTCAGCTGTCTGCTCTCAGCTGTCTGCTCTCAGCTGTCTGCTCTCAGCTGTCTGCTCTCCTCTGTCTGCTCTCAGCTGTCTGCTCTCAGCTGTCTGCTCTCAGCTGTCTGCTCACAGCTATCTGCTCTCAGCTGTCTGCTCTCCTCTGGGATGATTCTGTCGGTCATTTCTCACAGATGGATCTGTAAAGACAGACGTAAAACAGAGTGTGTGTTTACGGTTTACAGAGTTGATGCATGAGGGTAAACACTGAGCTAACCTAACAGAGATATAAACAGCATTATTTACCTGAGAGAAACCGTCAGGAGAACCTGGAGTCTGGACCGCAGATGTTCATCATGTGTCGCCGATTTCTGATCAGATTCCTCCGGTAACGTGCGCTGGGTGAAGTTTCTGGTTTATAAACTTTAAAGTGGTTTATAAACTCTCCCTAGCTGCTTCTCTCTCTCTCCCTCCAGTCAGACCTACAGGTAGCTCTCTCTCTCCATGTGGGGGGGAGAGAGTGACTCTGTGTTGAGGACGTTTGATTGACAGAAACGCTGACCAATCAGAGCAGAGTGGGAGGAGACAGGCTGTGAATCAGGATCTCTCCAAAAGAGGCTTTGAGCAGACATATTCAGGCTGCAGTATGAGAACAATAAAGGGTTTTTTGAACATTGCAGCATGTAAACATGTTCTAGTGCAACATTAAAATACATCTAAGAACCTGGAAATGAGCATAATATGAGACCTTTAAACATCTGGGATATCTTATCTTATCTCATCTTATCCTAGAGGACATTAAAGGTAGAACCTTCGAAGAGTGTTTGGTTCTTCAGGTGTTTCAGGTGTTTCAGGTAAACGTTAACAGCCGGCCACACCCTTTAAATACGTGTTGTTGGTCTTTTCTAGATCTTTCAGGAGCATCCTCTCCAGAACTGTTACCATGGAAACAACACAGTATCTCCATCTCTGTGCAACTACACCGCAGCCGCCGGGGACTCTGGGAAGGTCGTGGGAGAGCCGAACACGGCTCTGCTCTCGTTCGTCCTGATGGTGGGAACGTACTTCATCGCTTTCTACCTGCGCAAGTTCAAGAACAGCTCCTTCTTCCCAGGCCGGGTCAGTGACCAGCAGAGCACGACAGCTTCAAATCCACACTTTAACACTACTTTACATCAGTTACTGATTCTCTTATTATCCGGCTGGCGGGTCGGTCTGTGTGTTTTAGCTGATCAATGAGTCGGTGTTCTGTTTCAGCTGATCAATGAGTCGGTGTTCTGTTTCAGCTGATCAATGAGTCGGTGTTCTGTTTCAGCTGATCAATGAGTCGGTGTTCTGTCTGTTCTGTGTGTTTCAGCTGATCAATGAGTCGGTGTTCTGTTTCAGCTGATCAATGAGTCGGTGTTCTGTCTGTTCTGTGTGTTTCAGCTGATCAATGAGTCGGTGTTCTGTTTCAGCTGATCAATGAGTCGGTGTTCTGTTTCAGCTGATCAATGAGCCGGTGTTCTGTCTGTTCTGTGTGTTTCAGCTGATCAATGAGTCGGTGTTCTGTTTCAGCTGATCAATGAGTCGGTGTTCTGTGTGTTTCAGCTGATCAATGAGTCGGTGTTCTGTCTGTTCTGTGTGTTTCAGCTGATCAATGAATCGGTGTTCTGTGTGTTTCAGCTGATCAATGAGTCGGTGTTCTGTCTGTTCTGTGTGTTTCAGCTGATCAATGAGTCGGTGTTCTGTTTCAGCTGATCAATGAGTCGGTGTTCTGTCTGTTCTGTGTGTTTCAGCTCCGTCGGATCATTGGAGACTTCGGGGTCCCCATAGCGATCCTCATCATGGTGCTGGTGGACTACAGCGTGGAGGACACCTACACCCAGGTGAGGCTCTAACAGTGAGTCCTGTTGACTCAACACTCTGAGACAGACTTTACATCCCGTCTTCCTATTGGCTGACAGAAACTGAACGTGCCCAGCGGGTTCTCCGTGTCCAGTCCAGAGAAGCGTGGTTGGCTGATCTCTCCTCTGGGGTCGGACGGGCAGTTTCCTGTTTGGATGATGGCCGCCAGCATCCTGCCGGCCATCCTCGTCTTCATCCTGATCTTCATGGAGTCCCAGATCACAGCGTACGACCTCTGTTCTCTGTTTGACCTCAAAGGTATTGATAAGGTATTGATAAGGTATTGATGTCCTGTCTGCTGCGTCCATCAGGCTGATCGTCAGTAAGAAGGAGCGGATGCTGCTGAAGGGAACCGGGTTCCACCTGGACCTCCTGATCATCGTGGTTGTGGGTGGAGTCTCGGCGCTGTTCGGTCTGCCCTGGTTATCGGCCGCCACGGTTCGCTCTGTCACCCACACCAACGCCCTCACGGTCATGAGTAAAGCCGTCGCCCCCGGAGACAAGCCCCGCATCCAGGAGGTCAAGGAGCAGCGGGTGACGGGCTTCCTGGTGGCGGTGTTAGTGGGTACGACCGGTCGCTGTGGAGTACTAGTACAGCCGGTACTACCTTTACTACGTCTTCTCATCTGGTCTCCGTCCTCCCGTTAGGTCTGTCCATCGTGATCGGGGAGGTTCTGCGTCAGATCCCTCTGGCGGTTCTGTTTGGGATCTTCCTCTACATGGGTGTGATGTCTCTCAACGGGATCCAGCTGACTGAGCGTCTCATCCTGCTGCTGATGCCCCCCAAGTACCACCCCGACCACAGCTACGTCCGCAAGGTTAGCCCCGCCCCCCCGGGGACGACATGGGACTTCTTCCTATTCACTTCACTTTACTTACCTGTCTCTCTGGCTCTCTCTTTCTCACTTGTCTCTTTGTGTCTCACCTGTTTCTCTGTGTCTCACCTGTCTCTCTCTGTGTCTCATCTGTCTCTCTCTGTGTCTCACCTGTCTCTCTCTGTCTCTCTCTGTGTCTCACCGGTCTGTCTGTGTCTCTCTCTGCTGTCTCCCAGGTGCGGACGTTAAGGATGCACCTGTTTACCGTGGTGGAGCTGACGTGTCTGTCCGTCCTCTGGGTGGTCATGGCAACGGCGGCGGCGCTGGCGTTCCCCTTCATGCTGCTGCTGACCATCCCGGTGAGGATGCTGCTGCTGCCTCGTCTCTTCAGCCGGAGGGAGCTGCAGAGTGTGAGTCACACCTCGCCATCATGACATCATCACCGGCCACACTTTAAACTACATTTAGTTTGTGATACTTTGTGAAGCAACGTTTTTAACGCAGTACTTTTACTGGTTATGGAGTATTTGCTGGTTACCGTGACAACGGTCTCCAGTGCTGACCTCTGACCTGTGGTCCCATAGCTGGATGCCGACGACGCGGAGCCTCACCTGGAGGAGAAGGAGGGGCAGGACGAGTACTCGCAGCTGCAGATGCCCGTGTGACCCGGCGGCAGCCTCCCGATTGGTCCGAACACCTCCCTCATTAGCATATCTGACATGTATCCTGTAGCGGCGCCGGGCAGGTGGAGCGACCACGTATATATTTATAAACCTGGTTCTGTATTCTCTGTGGGACTCTGATGGTTTCTCTCTGCTTCTGCTGTACGACTCTAACTACTGTCTGTTCTCCTCAACCTCATTAAAGCTACACGCTATATTTAAACGTTACTGTTCTGCGTCTTTACTTCTACGTTATAACTTTATTTACTTCAGCCACGACCTGAGTGATCACGCTGTACGGTCCGATCATCAGCCGCGACCTGAGTGATCACGCTGTACGGTCCGATCATCAGCTGCGACCTGAGTGATCACGCTGTACGGTCCGATCATCAGCCGCGACCTGAGTGATCACGCTGTACGGTCCGATCATCAGCCGCGACCTGAGTGATCACGCTGTACGGTCCGATCATCAGCCGCGACCTTAGTGATCACGCTGTACGGTCCGATCATCAGCCGCGACCTGAGTGATCACGCCGTACGGTCCGATCATCAGCCACGACCTGAGTGATCACACCGTACGGTCCGATCATCAGCCACGACCTGAGTGATCACACCGTACGGTCCGATCATCAGCCACGACCTGAGTGATTACACTGTCAGCCAAGATGAAATTCGGTCCGACTCTAAAATGAGTCGTGTGGCTCAGATTTCGGGCCAGAAACGGGTTAAGATCGTACCGTGTCCGACCAACTTTAGTGTCTTACGCCGGGTTTCCACCAGCAGCAGTTCCAGGGACTTTTAGTCAAAACGTTTCATTGTGACAGAATGTGACACGTTATTGTTACTCCCACTGTTACTCCTACTGTTAATCTCACTGTTACTCCTACTGTTACTCTCACTGTTACTCCTACTGTTACTCTCACTGTTACTCTCACTGTTACTCTCACTGTTACTCTCACTGTTTCTCCTACTGTTTCTCCTACTGTTATTCTCACTGTTACTCCCACTGTTACTCTCACTGTTACTCCCAATGTTACTCCTACTGTTTCTCCTACTGTTACTCTCACTGTTACTCCCACTGTTACTCTCACTGTTACTCTCACTGTTACTCTCACTGTTACTCTCACTGTTACTCCCAATGTTACTCCTACTGTTTCTCCTACTGTTTCTCCTACTGTTACTCTCACTGTTACTCCCACTGCTACGCTCACTGTTACTCTCACTGTTACTCCCAATGTTACTCCTACTGTTTCTCCTACTGTTACTCCCACTGTTACTCTCACTGTTACTCCCAATGTTACTCCTTCTGTTTCTCCTACTGTTACTCTCACTGTTACTCTCACTGTTACTCTCACTGTTACTCTCACTGTTACTCCCACTGTTACTCCCAATGTTACTCCTACTGTTTCTCCTACTGTTTCTCCTACTGTTACTCTCACTGTTACTCCCACTGTTACTCTCACTGTTACTCTCACTGTTACTCCCAATGTTACTCCTACTGTTTCTCCTACTGTTACTCCCACTGTTACTCTCACTGTTACTCCCAATGTTACTCTCACTGTTACCCTCACTGTTACTCTCACTGTTACTCTCACTGTTACTCCCACTGTTACTCCCAATGTTACTCCTACTGTTTCTCCTACTGTTACTCTCACTGTTTCTCCTACTGTTACTCTCACTGTTACTCCCACTGTTACTCTCACTGTTACTCTCACTGTTACTCCCAATGTTACTCCTACTGTTTCTCCTACTGTTTCTCCTACTGTTTCTCCTACTGTTACTCCCAATGTTACTCTCACTGTTACTCTCACTGTTTCTCCTACTGTTTCTCCTACTGTTACTCTCACTGTTACTCCCACTGTTACTCTCACTGTTACTCTCACTGTTACTCCCAATGTTACTCCTACTGTTTCTCCTACTGTTACTCTCACTGTTACTCTCACTGTTACTCTCACTGTTACTCCCACTGTTACTCTCACTGTTACTCCCAATGTTACTCCTACTGTTTCTCCTACTGTTACTCTCACTGTTACTCCCACTGCTACGCTCACTGTTACTCTCACTGTTACTCCCAATGTTACTCCTACTGTTTCTCCTACTGTTACTCCCACTGTTACTCTCACTGTTACTCCCAATGTTACTCCTTCTGTTTCTCCTACTGTTACTCTCACTGTTACTCTCACTGTTACTCTCACTGTTACTCCCACTGTTACTCCCAATGTTACTCCTACTGTTTCTCCTACTGTTTCTCCTACTGTTACTCTCACTGTTACTCCCACTGTTACTCTCACTGTTACTCTCACTGTTACTCCCAATGTTACTCCTACTGTTTCTCCTACTGTTACTCCCACTGTTACTCTCACTGTTACTCCCAATGTTACTCTCACTGTTACCCTCACTGTTACTCTCACTGTTACTCTCACTGTTACTCCCACTGTTACTCCCAATGTTACTCCTACTGTTTCTCCTACTGTTACTCTCACTGTTTCTCCTACTGTTACTCTCACTGTTACTCCCACTGTTACTCTCACTGTTACTCTCACTGTTACTCCCAATGTTACTCCTACTGTTTCTCCTACTGTTTCTCCTACTGTTACTCTCACTGTTACTCTCACTGTTACTCCCAATGTTACTCCTACTGTTTCTCCTACTGTTTCTCCTACTGTTTCTCCCACTGTTACTCCTACTTCTAATGTCTCTACAGTACCTGTCTGCCCCCCAACCCCTCCCTGACTCACCTGGTCATCATGGTGACCTCCCCTCCCCGTCACAATGCGTCCATCGGAGCGTCTCAGTGAAACCTGAGCAGGCGTGGCGGCCCATGGTCACCTGAGCCGAGTGGCTGCTGAATGTTTGATGGAGACCGTCAGAGATCCGCTGCAACACCTGAACAAGTTGAGGACAGGTAGACCTCAGGTAGACTTCAGGTAGACCGCAGGTAAAGGACAGGTAGAGGACAGCTAGACCTCAGGTAGACCTCAGGTATAGGACAGGTAGACGTCAGGTAGACCACAGGTAGACCACAGGTAGACCTCAGGTAGAGGACAGGTAGAGGACAGGTATAGGCTTCGTCAGGACTCTCTGAGGCTCCAACAGGCAGGTAACCAACTATTCCTCTTTAACTCTTTAGCTTTGCTCTCTTTACAGGTAGAAATATGCTGTGACATCATCAGGTGTCTCACCTGTGTGATCACATATTCTGTATATTCTATATGATTATATTCTATTCAATTATATTCTAGATTACTTTATTCTATACTATTTTATTCTATGTTATTATATTCTATATGATTATATTCTATATTATTATATTCTATACTATTTCATTCTATACTATTTCATTCTATATTTTTATATTCTATATTATTATATTCTATACTGTTATATTCTATATTATTATATTCTATATTATTATATTCTATATTATTATCTTCTATACTATTATATTCTATATTATTATATTCTATATTATTATATTCTATACTATTATATTCTTTATTATTATATTCTATAGTATTATATTCTATATTATTATATTCTATACTATTATATGCTATACTATTATATTCTATATGATCATATTCTATATTATTATAATCTGTACTATTATAATTATAATACTATATTCTATAGTATTATATTATATATTATTATATTATATATTTGACATGTTTGTTTGTATCTTCACTAGAATTTAAATAAAGTTGTGTCGGTTTAAATAGAATGAAGACCTGAGTTTCATATTTACATCAATATGATATTTATGGTGATTTATTAAGTTAAAAAGATGAATAAATAAAACTAAAGTTAACGAACATCATGATGTACTTTTACATTTATTGTCATTATTATTATTAATATTATTATTATTACTTTTACATTTATTATAATAATGAACTGCTGCTGTATTCATTTGATGGGAAGATGTGTTCAATGTTAGATAAATAATGAAATAAAAGGTATTAATAATACTACTGTCTCAGCTCCGGTGTGTTGTGTCCACCTGCGACAGGTGATGCTTTCAGGATGTCTGACGGGAGACAACGAACTCTGTCCACCTCCGGAGAGTCCCTGTACCTGGTCCTGGGTCTGGAGAAAGGCTGCTGCCATGACGACATCAGGAAATCCTACAGGTAAGCCCCGCCCCCTCACCTGCTCCAGGTGATGAGTCAGCTGATCACTCATCCATCATTCACGTTTCACGTTTCAACTCAACGTCCACTTACTAGCTTCTTATTCTATATTATAATATTCTATACTATTATATTCTATACTATTATATTCTATACTATTATATATTATTATATTCTATACTATTATATTCTATACTATTATATATTATTATATTCTATACTATTATATTCTATATTATTATATTCTATACTATTATATTCTATATTATTATATTCTATACTATTATATTCTATACTATTATCTTCTATATTATTATATTCTATACTATTATATTCTATACTATTATATTCTATATTATTATATTCTATACTATTATATTCTATACTATTATATTCTATATTATTATATTCTATATTATTATCTTCTATATTATTATATTCTATATTATTATCTTCTATACTATTATCTTCTATACTATTATATTCTATACTATTATCTTCTATACTATTATATTCTATATTATTATATTCTATATTATTATCTTCTATACTATTATATTTTATATTATTATATTCTATATTATTATATTCTATACTATTATATTCTATACTATTATATTCTATATTATTATCTTCTATACTATTATATTCTATATTATTATCTTCTATACTATTATATTCTATATTATTATATTCTATATTATTATCTTCTATACTATTATATTCTATATTATTATCTCTATACTATTATATTCTATATTATTATATTCTATATTATTATCTTCTATACTATTATATTCTATATTATTATATTCTATATTATTATCTTCTATACTATTATATTCTATATTATTATCTTCTATAACTATTATATTCTATATTATTATATTCTATATTATTTCTTCTAATACTATTATATTCTATATTATTATCTTCTATACTATTATATTCTATATTATTATATTCTATATTATTATCTTCTATACTATTATATTCTATATTATTATCTTCTATACTATTATATTCTATATTATTATATTCTATACTATTATATTCTATATTATTATCTTCTATACTATTATATTCTATATTATTATCTTCTATACTATTATATTCTATATTATTATCTTCTATACTATTATATTCTATATTATTATATTCTATATTTTATCTTCTATCTATTATATTCTATATTATTATCTTCTATACTATTATATTCTATATTATTATATTCTATATTATTATCTTCTATACTATTATATTCTATATTATTATATTCTATATTATTATCTTCTATACTATTATATTCTATATTATTATCTTCTATACTATTATATTCTATATTATTATATTCTATATTATTATCTTCTATACTATTATATTCTATATTATTATCTTCTATACTATTATATTCTATATTATTATATTCTATATTATTATCTTCTATACTATTATATTCTATATTATTATATTCTATATTATTATCTTCTATAC
>CM025835.1:30879648-30898974 GCA_014673565.1 Sebastes schlegelii | reverse complement strand
CTCACGGTCATGAGTAAAGCCGTCGCCCCCGGAGACAAGCCCCGCATCCAGGAGGTCAAGGAGCAGCGGGTGACGGGCTTCCTGGTGGCGGTGTTAGTGGGTACGACCGGTCGCTGTGGAGTACTAGTACAGCCGGTACTACCTTTACTACGTCTTCTCATCTGGTCTCCGTCCTCCCGTTAGGTCTGTCCATCGTGATCGGGGAGGTTCTGCGTCAGATCCCTCTGGCGGTTCTGTTTGGGATCTTCCTCTACATGGGTGTGATGTCTCTCAACGGGATCCAGCTGACTGAGCGTCTCATCCTGCTGCTGATGCCCCCCAAGTACCACCCCGACCACAGCTACGTCCGCAAGGTTAGCCCCGCCCCCCCGGGGACGACATGGGACTTCTTCCTATTCACTTCACTTTACTTACCTGTCTCTCTGGCTCTCTCTTTCTCACTTGTCTCTTTGTGTCTCACCTGTTTCTCTGTGTCTCACCTGTCTCTCTCTGTGTCTCATCTGTCTCTCTCTGTGTCTCACCTGTCTCTCTCTGTCTCTCTCTGTGTCTCACCGGTCTGTCTGTGTCTCTCTCTGCTGTCTCCCAGGTGCGGACGTTAAGGATGCACCTGTTTACCGTGGTGGAGCTGACGTGTCTGTCCGTCCTCTGGGTGGTCATGGCAACGGCGGCGGCGCTGGCGTTCCCCTTCATGCTGCTGCTGACCATCCCGGTGAGGATGCTGCTGCTGCCTCGTCTCTTCAGCCGGAGGGAGCTGCAGAGTGTGAGTCACACCTCGCCATCATGACATCATCACCGGCCACACTTTAAACTACATTTAGTTTGTGATACTTTGTGAAGCAACGTTTTTAACGCAGTACTTTTACTGGTTATGGAGTATTTGCTGGTTACCGTGACAACGGTCTCCAGTGCTGACCTCTGACCTGTGGTCCCATAGCTGGATGCCGACGACGCGGAGCCTCACCTGGAGGAGAAGGAGGGGCAGGACGAGTACTCGCAGCTGCAGATGCCCGTGTGACCCGGCGGCAGCCTCCCGATTGGTCCGAACACCTCCCTCATTAGCATATCTGACATGTATCCTGTAGCGGCGCCGGGCAGGTGGAGCGACCACGTATATATTTATAACCTGGTTCTGTATTCTCTGTGGGACTCTGATGGTTTCTCTCTGCTTCTGCTGTACGACTCTAACTACTGTCTGTTCTCCTCAACCTCATTAAAGCTACACGCTATATTTAAACGTTACTGTTCTGCGTCTTTACTTCTACGTTATAACTTTATTTACTTCAGCCACGACCTGAGTGATCACGCTGTACGGTCCGATCATCAGCCGCGACCTGAGTGATCACGCTGTACGGTCCGATCATCAGCTGCGACCTGAGTGATCACGCTGTACGGTCCGATCATCAGCTGCGACCTGAGTGATCACGCTGTACGGTCCGATCATCAGCCGCGACCTGAGTGATCACGCTGTACGGTCCGATCATCAGCCGCGACCTTAGTGATCACGCAGTACGGTCCGATCATCAGCCGCGACCTGAGTGATCACGCCGTACGGTCCGATCATCAGCCACGACCTGAGTGATCACGCCGTACGGTCCGATCATCAGCCACGACCTGAGTGATCACACCGTACGGTCCGATCATCAGCCACGACCTGAGTGATTACACTGTCAGCCAAGATGAAATTCGGTCCGACTCTAAAATGAGTCGTGTGGCTCAGATTTCGGGCCAGAAACGGGTTAAGATCGTACCGTGTCCGACCAACTTTAGTGTCTTACGCCGGGGTTTCCACCAGCAGCAGTTCCAGGGACTTTTAGTCAAAACGTTTCATTGTGACAGAATGTGACACGTTATTGTTACTCCCACTGTTACTCCTACTGTTAATCTCACTGTTACTCCTACTGTTACTCTCACTGTTACTCCTACTGTTACTCTCACTGTTACTCTCACTGTTACTCTCACTGTTTCTCCTACTGTTTCTCCTACTGTTATTCTCACTGTTACTCCCACTGTTACTCTCACTGTTACTCCCAATGTTACTCCTACTGTTTCTCCTACTGTTACTCTCACTGTTACTCCCACTGTTACTCTCACTGTTACTCTCACTGTTACTCTCACTGTTACTCTCACTGTTACTCCCAATGTTACTCCTACTGTTTCTCCTACTGTTTCTCCTACTGTTACTCTCACTGTTACTCCCACTGCTACGCTCACTGTTACTCTCACTGTTACTCCCAATGTTACTCCTACTGTTTCTCCTACTGTTACTCCCACTGTTACTCTCACTGTTACTCCCAATGTTACTCCTTCTGTTTCTCCTACTGTTACTCTCACTGTTACTCTCACTGTTACTCTCACTGTTACTCTCACTGTTACTCCACTGTTACTCCCAATGTTACTCCTACTGTTTCTCCTACTGTTTCTCCTACTGTTACTCTCACTGTTACTCCCACTGTTACTCTCACTGTTACTCTCACTGTTACTCTCACTGTTACTCCTACTGTTTCTCCTACTGTTACTCTCACTGTTACTCTCACTGTTACTCTCACTGTTACTCTCACTGTTACCCTCACTGTTACTCTCACTGTTACTCTCACTGTTACTCCCACTGTTACTCCCAATGTTACTCCTACTGTTTCTCCTACTGTTACTCTCACTGTTTCTCCTACTGTTACTCTCACTGTTACTCCCACTGTTACTCTCACTGTTACTCTCACTGTTACTCCCAATGTTACTCCTACTGTTTCTCCTACTGTTTCTCCTACTGTTTCTCCTACTGTTACTCCCAATGTTACTCTCACTGTTACTCTCACTGTTTCTCCTACTGTTTCTCCTACTGTTACTCTCACTGTTACTCCCACTGTTACTCTCACTGTTACTCTCACTGTTACTCCCAATGTTACTCCTACTGTTTCTCCTACTGTTACTCTCACTGTTACTCTCACTGTTACTCTCACTGTTACTCCCACTGTTACTCTCACTGTTACTCCCAATGTTACTCCTACTGTTTCTCCTACTGTTACTCTCACTGTTACTCCCACTGCTACGCTCACTGTTACTCTCACTGTTACTCCCAATGTTACTCCTACTGTTTCTCCTACTGTTACTCCCACTGTTACTCTCACTGTTACTCCCAATGTTACTCCTTCTGTTTCTCCTACTGTTACTCTCACTGTTACTCTCACTGTTACTCTCACTGTTACTCCCACTGTTACTCCCAATGTTACTCCTACTGTTTCTCCTACTGTTTCTCCTACTGTTACTCTCACTGTTACTCCCACTGTTACTCTCACTGTTACTCTCACTGTTACTCCCAATGTTACTCCTACTGTTTCTCCTACTGTTACTCCCACTGTTACTCTCACTGTTACTCTCACTGTTACTCTCACTGTTACCCTCACTGTTACTCTCACTGTTACTCTCACTGTTACTCCACTGTTACTCCCAATGTTACTCCTACTGTTTCTCCTACTGTTACTCTCACTGTTTCTCCTACTGTTACTCTCACTGTTACTCCCACTGTTACTCTCACTGTTACTCTCACTGTTACTCCCAATGTTACTCCTACTGTTTCTCCTACTGTTTCTCCTACTGTTACTCTCACTGTTACTCTCACTGTTACTCCCAATGTTACTCCTACTGTTTCTCCTACTGTTTCTCCTACTGTTTCTCCCACTGTTACTCCTACTTCTAATGTCTCTACAGTACCTGTCTGCCCCCCAACCCCTCCCTGACTCACCTGGTCATCATGGTGACCTCCCCTCCCCGTCACAATGCGTCCATCGGAGCGTCTCAGTGAAACCTGAGCAGGCGTGGCGGCCCATGGTCACCTGAGCCGAGTGGCTGCTGAATGTTTGATGGAGACCGTCAGAGATCCGCTGCAACACCTGAACAAGTTGAGGACAGGTAGACCTCAGGTAGACTTCAGGTAGACCGCAGGTAAAGGACAGGTAGAGGACAGCTAGACCTCAGGTAGACCTCAGGTATAGGACAGGTAGACCTCAGGTAGACCTCAGGTAGACCTCAGGTAGACCTCAGGTAGAGGACAGGTAGAGGACAGGTATAGGCTTCGTCAGGACTCTCTGAGGCTCCAACAGGCAGGTAACCAACTATTCCTCTTTAACTCTTTAGCTTTGCTCTCTTTACAGGTAGAAATATGCTGTGACATCATCAGGTGTCTCACCTGTGTGATCACATATTCTGTATATTCTATATGATTATATTCTATTCAATTATATTCTAGATTACTTTATTCTATACTATTTTATTCTATGTTATTATATTCTATATGATTATATTCTATATTATTATATTCTATACTATTTCATTCTATACTATTTCATTCTATATTTTTATATTCTATATTATTATATTCTATACTGTTATATTCTATATTATTATATTCTATATTATTATATTCTATATTATTATCTTCTATACTATTATATTCTATATTATTATATTCTATATTATTATATTCTATACTATTATATTCTTATTATTATATTCTATAGTATTATATTCTATATTATTATATTCTATACTATTATATGCTATACTATTATATTCTATATGATCATATCTATATTATTATAATCTGTACTATTATAATTATAATACTATATTCTATAGTATTATATTATATATTATTATATTATATATTTGACATGTTTGTTTGTATCTTCACTAGAATTTAAATAAAGTTGTGTCGGTTTAAATAGAATGAAGACCTGAGTTTCATATTTACATCAATATGATATTTATGGTGATTTATTAAGTTAAAAAGATGAATAAATAAAACTAAAGTTAACGAACATCATGATGTACTTTTACATTTATTGTCATTATTATTATTAATATTATTATTATTACTTTTACATTTATTATAATAATGAACTGCTGCTGTATTCATTTGATGGGAAGATGTGTTCAATGTTAGATAAATAATGAAATAAAAGGTATTAATAATACTACTGTCTCAGCTCCGGTGTGTTGTGTCCACCTGCGACAGGTGATGCTTTCAGGATGTCTGACGGGAGACAACGAACTCTGTCCACCTCCGGAGAGTCCCTGTACCTGGTCCTGGGTCTGGAGAAAGGCTGCTGCCATGACGACATCAGGAAATCCTACAGGTAAGCCCCGCCCCCTCACCTGCTCCAGGTGATGAGTCAGCTGATCACTCATCCATCATTCACGTTTCACGTTTCAACTCAACGTCCACTTACTAGCTTCTTATTCTATATTATAATATTCTATACTATTATATTCTATACTATTATATTCTATACTATTATATTCTATACTATTATATTCTATATTATTATATTCTATACTATTATATTCTATACTATTATATTCTATATTATTATATTCTATACTATTAATATTCTATACTATTATCTTCTATATTATTATATTCTATACTATTATATTCTATACTATTATATTCTTATTATTATATTCTATACTATTATATTCTATACTATTATATTCTATATTATTATCTTCTATATTATTATATTCTATATTATTATCTCTATACTATTATCTTCTATACTATTATATTCTATACTATTATCTTTCTATACTATTATATTCTATATTATTATATTCTATATTATTATCTTCTATACTATTATATTTTATATTATTATATTCTATATTATTATATTCTATACTATTATATTCTCTACTATTATATTCTATATTATTATCTTCTATACTATTATATCTATATTATTATCTTCTATACTATTATTTCTATATTATTATATTCTATATTATTATCTTCTATACTATTATTTCTATATTATTATCTTCTATACTATTATATTCTATATTATTATATTCTATATTATTATCTTTCTATACTATTATATTCTATATTATTATATTCTATATTATTATCTTCTATACTATTATATTCTATATTATTATCTTCTATACTATTATATTCTATATTATTATATTCTATATTATTATCTTCTATACTATTATATTCTATATTATTATATTCTATACTATTATCTTCTATACTATTATATTCTATATTATTATCTTCTATACTATTATATTCTATATTATTATATTCTATATTATTATCTTCTATACTATTATATTCTATATTATTATATTCTATATTATTATCTTCTATACTATTATCTTCTATATTATTATATTCTATACTATTATATTCTATATGGGCTGCACGGTGGTGCAGTGGTTAGCACTGGCGCCTCACAGCTAGAGGGTTGCAGGTTCAAATCTGGCTTGGGGCCCTTCTGTGTGGAGTTTGCATGTTCTCCCCGTGTTAGCGTGGGTTTTCTCCGGGTACTCCGGTTTCCTCCCACAGTCCAAAGACATGCAGGTTAGGTTCATTGTTGACTCTAAATTGCCCATAGGTGTGAATGGTTGTCTGTCTCTGTGTCAGCCCTGTGATGGACTGGCGACCTGTCCAAGGTGTACCCCGCCTTCGCCCAATGTCGGCTGGGATCGGCTCCAGCCCCCCCCCGCGACCCCTAACGGGATAAGCGGTTGCAGATGGATGGATGGATATATTCTATATTATTATCTTCTATACTATTATATTCTATATTATAATATTCTATACTATTATATTCTATACTATTATATTCTATACTATTATATTCTATATTATTATCTTCTATACTATTATATTCTATATTATTATCTTCTATACTATTATATTCTATACTATTATCTTCTATATTATTATATTCTATACTATTATATTCTATATTATTATCTTCTATATTATTATATTCTTTGTATTATTATATATATTATTATATTATTCAGTGAGTGACAGTGTGTGTTACCACGGTGACAGGAAGCTGGCGCTGCGGTACCACCCCGACAAGAACCCGGACAACCCGGAGGCGGCGGACAAGTTCAAGGAGCTGAACAGCGCTCACGCCGTCCTGTCCGACCTCACCAAGAGGAACATCTACGACTCGTACGGCTCTCTGGGGCTCTACGTGGCCCAGCAGTTCGGAGAGGACAACGTCAACACCTACTTCATGCTGTCCACCTGGTGGGCCAAGGTGGGCGGGACTTCCTCTGTCTCTGAGTGCATGTGACCAATCAGGACGTGTAGCTGCTGGTCCACCAGCTTCTGGAGGTGGACCTGGTCTGGAGGTTCCTTACTGGACTAGATCAGATGGGGTCCCTACTATCAGGATGTCTGAATGCTGGTCCTGGTCTCAGTGGACCCTGATGTGTCCTGTGTCCCTCTCAGGGTGTGTTCGTGGTCTGCGGGGTCCTGACGGGGTTCTACTGCTGCTGCTGTCTCTGCTGCTGCTGTAACTGTTGCTGTGGCAACCTGAAGCCGGCGGCCCCCGGTGAGGGGACGGGGCCGGACTACGTGTCCCCAGACGACCTGGAGGACGAGATACGCAACGACCCCGACAACGGTGAGGAGACAGGAAGCTCTGGGCTTTTATTTTGACAGTCACTATCAGACATGCTAGGATATGATACTGTCCATCTATTGGCTGCTTCAACACCTCATTATACCTGCTGTCCATCTATTGGCTGCTTCAACACCTCATTATACCTGCTGTCCATCTATTGGCTGCTTCAACACCTCATTATACCTGCTGTCCATCTATTGGCTGCTTCAACACCTCATTATACCTGCTGTCCATCTATTGGCTGCTTCAACACCTCATTATACCTGCTGTCCATCTATTGGCTGCTTCAACACCTCATTATACCTGCTGTCCATGGATAGCATAGCACCATTAGCTACGGCTAATTAGCTATAGGCAGCTAATACAAGATAAGATATTCCTTTAATAGTGTCTAAAGCGTTAGCTGTATATATATGTATCTATATATGTATATATAGATACATATATAAACTGGAAAACTAAGTAGTTAACGTGTGTTTGGTGTATTATGTCTCTGTTGTATCAGTGCTAATGGTCATTGTATTGTACATGGTGAAAGCCTGTTTATTGACCTTCACAATGAGGTCACTCTTGTTGGATCATGTATTTGTGGGATGAGCAGCACAGCTGATGATGTGGGGAGCGCCGTAGAACAATGTTCCAAAATGCTCTGCCGATGGTAAACAGTGTATTCTCATGAGGCTACCAGGAAGCCTGCAATGACTGCCCTTCACCGTCAGGCCCGTTGGCGCTGGTGTCTCCAACACAGACAATGGAACCTGAACACGTGGGGGAATGTCATGTTCAGTGATGAGTCCAGGTTCTGTCTGCTAAAGTCAGACGGCAGGTCAAAGTCTGGAGACGACGTGGAGAACGCTCTGCTGATTGTTGAACCGATGGAGTACCAGCCTCTGGTGGGGGCAGTGTCATGGTGTGGGGGGGGGCATCTCCCTCACTGGTAAAACAAGGCTTGTCATCATTGAAGGCCATCTCAATGCAGGGAGATATCAGGATGAGATATCAACGCCCCCCCACAGAGCCAGGGTTATCACAGACTACCTCCACAATGTGGGAGCAGAGAGAATGGACCGGCCTCCAAGAGTCCACACCTCAACCCAACTCAACATGTAGGATCAGCTTGGGCGTGCTGTACGTGTTAGAGTGACCAACACAACCACGCTGGCTGACCTGCAACCAATCCTGGTTGAGGAATGGAACGCCATCGCACAGCAACGTGTGACCAGGTTGGTGACCAGCATGAGGAGGAGGTGCCAGGCTGTTGTGGCTGCGTATGGATCTTCCACCGCTACTGAGGCTCCTGACGGTGGATTCAATCAATCAATATGTCTTGTTTGTTCCTTGTTACTGATAGAGAGTTCAATCATCCACCAAACAACTCACAACCAGAGTCAGCACCAACAGGAGAATACACTGTTTACCATCGGCACCGGGCTCCCCACATCATCAGCTGAGCTGCTCATCCCACAAATACATGATCCAACCAGAGTGACCTCATTGTGAAGGTCAATAAACAGGCTTTCACCATGTACAATACAATGACCATTAGCATTAGCATCACCATTAGCACTGATACAACAGAGAGATCATCCACCAAACACACGTTAACTACTTTGTTTCCCAGTTTATATATATATGTACATATACATTTATATGTACATATATATATATATGTATATATACATGTATATACAGTATATATATACATGTATATGTGTATATACAGTATATATATATATACACACACACAGGTATTTATTTCTAGTGTTTGTTTCTCTGCAGACGTTGAAGCTCCGATCGTTCAGCAGCCGACGAACGCCGGCGAGAAAACTCAGCTGATCACCGACGGACATCGCCGATACGGAGACACCTACACATGAGACATGAGACAGGAAACAGGAAACAGGAAACAGGAAACAGGAAAGGCATCAGGTCCCAGAAACACATGAAATCAGCTGAGCTGTTAGAACACAGGTGGAACTGGAGGAGGAGCTCCAGACTCATTCAACATTAAACATAAAGCTGTAACTCATTAGACGTGTGCTGATGTAAATAACGCTGTGGTTTCCTGCTGGGCGTGTTGGTGTGTGTGTGTGTGTGTGTGTGTGTGTTTGTGTGATTGGAAGTCAGTTTGGAAAATGAAATAAACAGGTGACACCTGGAATGATGTCATGTGATGATGTCACTGATGATGTAATGAGTCTGTCCACCTAGCATGTAGCATGTAGCATTATGGGAAGGCGTATAGATACCACCACGTCTCACGTGCCATGAGGACGCCACGCAAACATCTGCAGTTAGCTTCAGGCAAGAAAAGCCCTTAGTTAAGGTAAGGGATTCAAATAAGGAGGTCAACTCAGTGAACCTGTAATTCTTTCTATGTGTGATTAGAGCCGTCGCGTCAGAACAGAGAGCTGCTGCTCGTCTTCTGACTCGGGACAGGAAACACGATCACGTCTCGCCGGTTGTGACTTCCTGTTCCTGTTTCAGGGTTTGAAACGGGCCGTCAGCACCTGATCTATCAGAACTATTACACCGTTATACTCCAGTCAGAAGGCTGAGGTCGACCAATCAGATGCTCCTGATGTCCCAGAACTGGACTCAGGGTCAGAGGTCACAGTCTCTTATTGTATTCATGTGCATCATGGATGTGATCAGTGCTCTATGAGTATATGAGAGTTACTCTGACCAGCAGGAGGTGCTGCTCCTCATCAGCTGTGCCCCCCCCTCTCTGCTCTGTCATGCCTCCTCGTGACCTTTGACATATAAGGGCATGTTGGCATGGCAACAGGTGACGTCTGTCCGTCTAAAAACAGACTGAGTGCTGAGAACTCTGCAGTCTGCCGGCCTCCAGCACTCCTCTTCTTCTTCCTCTTTGTTTCTTTATTCTACTTTACGCTCCGTCATGGAGAGTCTGGAGAAGCAGCTCATCTGTCCCATCTGTCTGGAGATGTTCACCAAGCCGGTGGTCATCCTGCCCTGCCAGCACAACCTGTGCAGGAAGTGTGCCAACGACGTGTTCCAGGTGACACACACACACACACACACACACACACAGGTCTTCAGGTGTCTGTGTAGGTCTCCTGGCTGCTGCGTTCAAGGTGCAGCGGTTTTATTGAGGACAAGTAGAGGATGTGCACAGAGCAGAGAGCTATCTATCTATCTATTTATTTATTTTCTCTCTTTTTTTAATATGTCAGATGAATGTCAGTTAGCGAGGTGTGCTACGTTAGCTTTATATACAGTATATACTATATATATACTACATATAGTATATATATACAATATATACTTTATATACTGTATATAATATACAGTATATAATATATAGAACACACTACAGTATATAATATATATACTATATAGTATATATACAGTATATAATATACTGTATATATTTTATATACAGTATATTATATACTGTAGTGTGTTCTATATTTTATATACAGTATATTATATACTGTAGTGTGTTCTATATTTTATATACAGTATATTATATACTGTAGTGTGTTCTATATTTTATATACAGTATATTATATACTGTAGTGTGTTCTATATTTTATATACAGTATATTATATACTGTAGTATATACTTTATATATTATAAGAAGCTGTAAGATATTTCAGAGTTTCTATGTTTATGAATAATGTTCAGTCAGCTGTTATTAATATGAACCCCTCTACCTGTGTGATGCCCCCCCCCCCGCAGGCGTCCAATCCCTACCTGTCGACGAGGAGCGGCTCCACGGTGACGTCCGGTGGTCGTTTCCGCTGCCCGTCCTGTCGCCATGAGGTGGTTCTGGATCGACACGGAGTCTACGGACTGCAGAGGAACCTGCTGGTGGAGAACATCATCGACATGTACAAACAGGGGAGCACCAGGTAACACCTGTACACACCTGTACACACCTGGTAACACTTGTACACACCTGTACACACCAGGTAACACTCACACACCTGTACACACCTGTACACACCAGGTAACACTCACACACCTGTACACACCACTTTGCCAGCGACTCTTCACCTGTGCGTCTGTGATTCACGTTTTTACGTGTTTTTAATGTTTTTAACTTTTGATTGATCATTAGTGTGATCAAACTTAGACGACGTGATCACTGTCTCACCTGTCTGTCCCACCTGTCTGTCTCACCTGTCTGTCTCACTCATCACCTGTCTGTCTCACCTGTCTGTCTCGCTCATCACCTGTCTGTCTCACCTGTCTGTCTCACTCATCACCTGTCTGTCTCACCTGTCTGTCTCACTCATCACCTGTCTGTCTCGCTCATCACCTGTCTGTCTCACTCATCACCTGTCTGTCTCACCTGTCTGTCTCCCTTGTCTGTCTCACCTGTCTGTCTCACTCATCACCTGTCTGTCTCACCTGTCTGAACTGCACCTGTGTAGTGATTAGCATTAGCTCACACTGCTAGCTTACTTTATCAGGCTGTCTCACACAGTTAGCCTCATGCTAACTAAAGGTTAGCATTGTCCTGTAACTTGTTATCTTAGAAGACAAACAGTCTTCTCCCCGTCAACGTGTAGCAGGCTCATCAGCTAGCCGTCAACGTGTAGCAGGCTCATCAGCTAGCCGTCAACGTGTAGCAGGCTCATCAGCTAGCCGTCAACGTGTAGCAGGCTCATCAGCTAGCCGTCAACGTGTAGCAGGCTCATCAGCTAGCCGTCAACGTGTAGCAGGCTCATCAGCTAGCCGTCAACGTGTAGCAGGCTCATCAGCTAGCCGTCAACGTGTAGTAGGCTCATCAGCTAGCCGTCAACGTGTAGCAGGCTCATCAGCTAGCCGTCAACGTGTAGCAGGCTCATCAGCTAGCCGTCAACGTGTAGCAGGCTCATCAGCTAGCCGTCAACGTGTAGCAGGCTCATCAGCTAGCCGTCAACGTGTAGCAGGCTCATCAGCTAGCCGTCAACGTGTAGCAGGCTCATCAGCTAGCCGTCAACGTGTAGTAGGCTCATCAGCTAGCCGTCAACGTGTAGCAGGCTCATCAGCTAGCCGTCAACGTGTAGCAGGCTCATCAGCTAGCCGTCAACGTGTAGCAGGCTCATCAGCTAGCCGTCAACGTGTAGCAGGCTCATCAGCTAGCCGTCAACGTGTAGCAGGCTCATCAGCTAGCCCGTCAACGTGTATGCAGGCTCATCAGCTAGCCGTCAACGTGTAGCAGGCTCATCAGCTAGCCGTCAACGGTATCAGGCTCATCAGCTAGCCGTCAACGTGTAGGCAGGCTCATCAGCTAGCCGTCCAACGTGTAGCAGGCTCATCAGCTAGCCGTCAAACGTGTAGCAGGCTCATCAGCTAGCCGTCAACGTGTAGCAGGCTCATCAGCTAGCCGTCAACGTGTAGCAGGGCTCTCCAAAAAATCAGCCTAGCCGTCAACGTGTAGCAGGCTCATCAGCTAGCCGTCAACGTGTAGCAGGCTCATCAGCTAGCCGTCAACGTGTAGCAGGCTCATCAGCTAGCCGTCAACGTGTAGTAGGCTCATCAGCTAGCCGTCAACGTGTAGCTAGGCTCATCAGCTAGCCGTCAACGTGTAGCAGGCTCATCAGCTAGCCGTCAACGTGTAGCAGGCTCATCAGCTAGCCGTCAACGTGTAGCAGCTCATCAAGCTAGCCGTCAACGTGTAGCAGGCTCATCAGCTAGCCGGCAACGTGTAGTAGGCTCATCAGCTAGCGTCCACGTAGCGGCTCATCACATCCGTCCAACTTGTAGCATGCTCTCAGCTAGCCGTCAACGTGTAGCGGCTCACAGCTAGTCCGTCAACGTGTAGCAGGCTCATCAGCCTAGCCGTCCCGTTAAGTAGGCTCATCAGCTAGACGTCCCAAGTGTAGCAGGCTCATCAGCTAGCCTCACGGTAGCATGCTCATCATATAGCCGTCAACGTGTAGCGGCTCATCATCTAGCCGTCAACGTGTAGGCAGGCCCATCAGCTAGCCGTCAACATGTTTTTTTTGGTAGCAGGCTCTCAGTAGCCGCAACGTGTAAGCAGGCCTCATCAGCTAGCCGTAACGTGTAGCAGGCTCATCAGCTACCGTCAACGTGTAGCAGGCTCTCAGCTAGGCCGTCAACGTGTAGCAGGCCTCATCAGCAGTCCCGTCAACGTGTAGCAGGCTCATCAGCTAGCCGTCAACGTGTAGCAGGCTCATCAGCTAGCCGTCAACGTGTAGTAGGCTCATCAGCTAGCTGCTACATCAATGAGATGGTTTGTGTGGTTTAGCAAGTCATCTGGCCGGACAGGATGTGATGGACAGGCCTCGTTTACAGAGCACAAAACTCTAGAGACATCATCTCACTCAGCTTCTACGTCTTGTTAGCTTATACTCAGCTTCTAGGTTCTTCTAGGTTCTTCTAGGTTCTCATAGGCTACTTGGTTTCTAGGTTCTTCTAGGTTCTTCTAGGTTCTCATAGGCTACTTGGTTTCTAGGTTCTTCTAGGTTCTTCTAGGTTCTCATAGGCTACTTGGTTTCTAGGTTCTTCTAGGTTCTTCTAGGTTCTCATAGGCTACTTGGTTTCTAGGTGCACGTAGCTCAGAGTTTGTGCCTGATCACAGTGTTTGTGCTAAGCTAGGCACTGAACACACAGTGATGAAACTGATCTGAACTTGTGACTGTTGGTCAACAGCATGTTTACAGTGAGTCAGCATGTTTACAGTGAGTCAGCATGTTTACAGTGAGTCAGCATGTTTACAGTGAGTCAGCATGTTTACAGTGAGTCAGCAGTCTGCTGAAGGTGACAGGTGTGTGTTAGCGGTTAGCGGTTAGAGGTTAACCCTGGCTCTATTTTTACCCGTGGGCCTGTGAGACAGCAGCTACACTATTTCAGTCATCTACATTCTCTGGACGACGAGAGGACGAGCTGATAAACACTTCAGCTGGCTTCTTATTCAACTCAGATTATCATACCAATACATACAGTGAAACATATACAAGACCAGTCCAATAAACTGATGAGACGAGTCAAAACGATATGATATGACAGGTGGATATAAACTGATTATATAGATACTATATATATATATATAATATCTATATAAACTGGGAGAAAACAAAGTAGTTAACGTGTGTTTGGTGGATGATCTCTCTGTTGTATCAGTGCTAATGGTGATGCTAATGCTAATGGTCATTGTATTGTACATGGTGAAAGCCTGTTTATTGACCTTCACAATGAGGTCACTCTGGTTGGATCATGTATTTGTGGGATGAGCAGCACAGCTGATGATGTGGGGAGCCCGGTGCCGATGGTAAACAGTGTATTCTCCTGTTGGTGCTGACTCTGGTTGTGAGTTGTTTGGTGGATGATTGAACTCTCTATCAGTAACAAGGAACAAACAAGACATATTGATTGATTTCATCTGTCTCTGTCTCTGTCTCTGTCTCTCAGTAGACCTGTCCCGGAGGAGAAGCTGGAGCAGCCGATGTGTGAGACTCATGAAGAAGAGAAGATCAACATCTACTGTGTGTCCTGCAGCGTCCCCACCTGTTCTCTCTGTAAGGTGTTCGGACTCCACCGGGACTGTGAGGTCGCTCCGCTGGACAGCGTCTTCACCAAGCAGAAGGTGACGCTGTCTCACACCTGGTCTCACACCTGGTCTCACACCTGGTCTCACACCTGCTCTCACACCACAGATTGGTTTACCTTCTGTGTGTGTGTGTGTGTGTGTGTGTGTGTGTGTGTGTGTGTGTGTGTGTGTGTGTGTGCAGGCCGAGCTGACTGACTGTATCTCCATGTTAGTCGGGAACAACGAGAGAACTCAGGCCATCATCAGTCAGCTGGAGGAGACCTGCAGCACCGTCAACGTGAGTTCATCCAGAACCTCTTAGACCCCTAACCCGACTCACCTGGACCTAGACTGACTCACCTGGACTTAGACTGACTCACCTGGACATAGATTGACTCACCTGGATTTAGACTGACTCACCTGGACTTAGACTGACTCACCTGGACATAGATTGACTCACCTGGATTTAGACTGACTCACCTGGATTTAGACTGACTCACCTGGATATAGATTGACTCACCTGGATTTAGACTGACTCACCTGGACTTAGACTGACTCACCTGGATATAGATTGACTCACCTGGATTTAGACTGACTCACCTGGATTTAGACTGACTCACCTGGACATAGATTGACTCACCTGGATTTAGACTGACTCACCTGTGTGTGTTTTCAGGAGAACGGTCGCAGACAGAAGTCGAAGGTGTGCGAGGTGTTCGATCACCTGTTTGCTCTGCTGGAGGAGAGGAAAGGTGAGATGACTGTGAGGATCAGCTGTGAGCAGGAGGAGAAGCTGGACTACATCAGAGGTCTGAGGAAGAAGTACAGCGAACACCTGGAGCACACCACCAAGCTGCTGGAGACCGCCATCCAGACCATGGACGAGTCCGAGATGGCCGTGTTCCTGCAGGTGAACTTGAACGCACCGAGACTGACAGGAAGTTTTTATAATGATAAGTCTTGCTGGGGAAGGCTGAAACAACATATATATGTATATATATATATATATATATACGTATATATATATACGTATATATATATATACGTATATATAAAGACACTTTAACATTATGAATGAGTATAATATTTATTATTAATATTTATTTTGTCAGCAGTAACTTTATTTTCTCCTCCCACAGACGACCAAACCTCTGCTGCAGAAGTGAGTCTCTAACAACAACAACAACAACATGTGACTCTATCTGATTTACTATAATGATAATAATAATGATAATAATAATAATAATAATAATGATAATAATAATAATAATAATGATAATAATAATAATAATAATAATGATAATAATAATAATAATAATAATAATAATAATAATAATGATAATAATAATAATAATAATAATAATGATAATAATAATAATAGTAATAATGTAATAATGTAATAATAATGATAATAATAATAATAATAATAATAATAATAATAATAATAATAATAATGATAATAATAATACTAATAACACAAAACCCCAATGACGACACGAGGCAGAGGAGGAGTTACCCGGCCCGGAGGAAGCCCGGGGCCCACGTCTGGAGCCAGGCCCAGACGGAGGGCCCGTCAACGAGCGTCTGGTGGCCGGGCTTGCCACGGAGCCCGGCCGGGGATACCCCTAAGAAGGAACGTGGCACCCCCCTCCTCTCCATCCTGTGGGCTCACCACCTGCGGGAAGAACCACTTGGGTCGGGTGCGCTGCCACACGGGTGGCAGTGAAGGCCAGGGACCTCGACGGACTGGACCCGGGCGGCAGAGGCTGGCTCTGGGGACGTTTCAACATTTCTGGGCGGATCTCATCAACCCCCGGGGCTTTGCCACTGTGGAGTTGTTTGACTACCTCAGTGACTTCCACCAGGGTAATTGATGATGGTCCCCCATCAGCTTCCAGCTCTGCCTCTACCATAGAGGGTGTATTGGTCGGATTCAGAAGTTCCTCAAAGTGCTCCTTCCACCGCCCGATTACCTCCTCAGTTGAGGTCAACAGTGTCCCATCCGTACTGTACACAGCTTGGATGGTTCCCCGTTTCCCCCTCCTAAGGTGCCGGATGGTTTTCCAGAAGCACTTTGGTGCCGACCGAAAGTCCTTCTCCATGGCTGCTCCGAACTCCTCCCACACCCGCTGCTTTGCCTCCGTCACGGCAGTGGCTGCTGCTCTTCGGGCCCGTCGGTACCCTGCAACTGCCTCCGGAGACCTCCGAGATAACATATCCCGGAAGGCCTCCTTCTTCAGTCGGATGGCTTCCCTGACCACCGGTGTCCACCACGGTGTTCGAGGGTTGCCGCCCCTTGAGGCACCTAAGACCTTAAAACCACAGCTCACCGCCGCAGCTTCAGCAATGGAAGCTTTGAACATCGTCCACTCGGGTTCAATGCCCCCAACCTCCACAGGGATGCCAGAAAAGCTCCGCCAGAGGTGTGAGTTGAAGATCTCTCGGACAGGGGCCTCCTCCAGACGTTCCCAGTTCACCCTCACTACGCGTTTGGGCTTACCAGGTCTGTCCAGAGTCTTCCCCCACCCTCTGACCCAACTCACCACCAGATGGTGATCAGTTGACAGCTCTGCCCCTCTCTTCACCCGAGTGTCCAAAACATGCGGCCTCAGATCAGATGATACGATTACAAAATCGATCATCGACCTTCGGCCTAGGGTGCTCTGGTACCACGTACACTTATGAGCATCCTTATGTTCGAACATGGTGTTCGTTATGGACAATCCATGACTAGCACAGAAGTCCAACAACAAACGACCACTCGGGTTTAGATCAGGGAGGCCGTTCCTCCCAATCACGCCACTCCAGGTGTCTCCATCGCCGCCCAGAAATGTTGAAGGCTCTGGGTGGGGAGGGGCTGTCTTGGATGACACGTCTCTTCAACACCGCGTGGAAGTCGGGGACAGTGCCTAAGGAGTGGCAGACCGGGGTGGTGGTTCCCCTTTTCAAAAAGGGGGACCAGAGAGTGTGTGCCAATTACAGGGGTATCACACTGCTCAGCCTCCCTGGTAAAGTCTACTCCAAGGTGCTGGAAAGGAGGGTTCAGCCGATAGTCGAACCTCGGATCGAAGAGGAACAATGCGGATTCCGTCCTGGCCGTGGAACAACGGACCAGCTCTTTACTCTCGCAAGGATCCTGGAGGGGGCCTGGGAGTATGCCCATCCAGCCTACATGTGTTTTGTGGACTTGGAGAAGGCATATGACCGGGTGCCCCGGGAGATACTGTGGGGGGTGCTGCGGGAGTATGGGGTGAGGGGGGCACTTCTCAGGGCCATCCAATCCCTGTACGCCCAAAGCGAGAGCTGTGTTCGGATCCTCGGCAGTAAGTCGGACTCGTTTCCGGTGGGGGTTGGCCTCCGCCAGGGCTGCGCTTTGTCACCAATCCTGTTCGTGATATTCATGGACAGGATATCGAGGCGTAGTCGGGTGGAGGAGGGTTTGCAGATCGGTGTGCTGAGGATCTCATCGCTGCTTTTTGCAGATGATGTGGTCCTGTTGGCATCATCGGTCTGCGACCTCCAGCACTCACTGGATCGGTTCGCAGCCGAGTGTGACGCAGTCGGGATGAGAATCAGCACCTCTAAATCTGAGGCCATGGTTCTCAGCAGGAAACCGATGGATTGCCTACTCCGGGTAGGGAATGAGTCCTTACCCCAAGTGAAGGAGTTTAAGTATCTCGGGGTCTTGTTCGCGAGTGAGGGGACGATGGAACGTGAGATTGGTCGGAGAATCGGAGCAGCAGGGGCGGTATTGCATTCGCTTTACCGCACCGTTGTGACGAAAAGAGAGCTGAGCCGGAAGGCAAAGCTCTCGATCTACCGGTCAATCTTCGTTCCTACTCTCACCTATGGTCATGAGGGTTGGGTCATGACCGAAAGAACGAGGTCGCGGGTGCAAGCGGCCGAAATGGGTTTCCTCAGGAGGGTGGCTGGCGTCTCCCTTAGAGATAGGGTAAGAAGCTCAGTCATCCGTGAGGGACTCGGAGTAGAGTCCTTGCTCCTTTGCGTCGAAAGGAGCCAGTTGAGGTGGTTCGGGCATCTAGCACGGATGCCTCCTGGGCGCCTCCCTTGGGAGGTGTTCCAGGCACGACCAGCTGGGAGGAGACCACGGGGAAGACCCAGGACTAGGTGGAGAGATTATATCTCTACTCTGGCCTGGGAACGCCTCGGGATCCCCCAGTCAGAGCTGGTTAATGTGGCCCGGGAAAGGGAAGTTTGGGGTCCCCTGCTGGAGCTGTTGCCCCCGCGACCCAATCCCGGATAAGCGGTTGAAGATGGATGGATGGATGGATGGATAATAATAATAATAGTAATAATGTAATAATGTAATAATGTAATAATAATGATAATAATAATAATGATCATAATAATGATAATGATAATGATAT
>CM025835.1:30784266-30879548 GCA_014673565.1 Sebastes schlegelii | reverse complement strand
CCAGTAACACCTCAGTAACTTACACAAACCTATTACTGTACACTAGTCACTCCTGGTCTCCACTGACCTGCTACAGCTGTATCTTAAAGCAACCACTTGAATACTGTGCTCACGTCCAAACCTTTTTAGTCAAGCTGCATGGATAGGCACTTAAAACTACAGAGCTGGAATGTCAAGGGTTTGAACCACCCCATTAAAAGAAAAAAGGTTTTCTCACACCTCAAACAACTTAAAACAGAAATAGCCTTCCTGCAAGTAACCCATATTCGCAGTTCAGACAGTGGTCGCCTTCTGTCAGGCTGGACGGGGCAGAAATTTCACTCCGCTTTTCAAGCCAAAGCCAGAGGGGTTTCAATCCTTATCAGTCAAAGTGTTTCCTTTGAACCACACAATGGGATTGCTGACAAGTTCGGTCGATATGTTATTGTATCTGGGAAATGATATGACACACTGGTAGTGCTTGTGAACGTGTACGCCCTTCACTCAGACGATGTAGGTTTCTCTGAACATTTGTTTTCTCTGCTGCCAGACCTCAACACATACTCTCTCATACTTGGTGGTGATTTCAATTGTTGGCTAGACCCAGTTTTAGACCGATCTTCCACTAACCCCAGCACAATAAGTAAATCAGCCTCTTTCATTCAAGCCTTTCTCTCTGACTACGGTGTCTGTGATGTGTGGCGCTCTAGTGAAGAGAAAATCCTATGAAGAGCGCTTGGATCTGGCCCACCAAATTGGAGAGATTGACAAACAATATGCTCAGACTCAAAGTCCTGACCTTTATAAAAAACGATTAGAACTCAAAACCAAATTTGACCTGCTTACAACTCACTCAACTGAACACTTGCCTTTAAAAAACAAGGCCAGGTTTTACATATATGGAGACAAATCTGACAAAATGCTAGCCAACCAACTCAAAGGCTTTAAAGCGACAACTATTCAATATCATCTACTCTGCCTCTGAGAAAGTGCCTGAGTGTGTTGTGTCTCTCGATGCGGAGAAAGCATTTGACCGTGTTGAATGGAACTACTTATTTGCTGTTCTGGACAAATTTGGTTTCGGCCCGAAATTTACCTCGTGGATTAAGCTACTATATTTGCACCCCTCAGCCTCAATTCGTACTAACTCCCAGCAGTCTAAACCATTCAACTTACATCGTGGAACCCGTCAAGGGTGCCCTCTGAGCCCCATGCTTTTTGATTTGGCCATCGAACCGCTTGCCACAGCCTTCCACGGTTGCGGGGACATATCTGGTATTTGGAGGGGCAACACAGAGCATAGGGTCTCACTTTATGCTGATGACCTCTTGCTCTTTGTCTCCAACCCGGGTACCTCACTACCCTCCGCTCTGTCGTTGCTCAATCAGCTTGGTAAATTTTTGGGATACAAATTAAATCTCAACAAAAGCGAGCTTTTTCCCATCAATGATGAAGCACGAGCCTTAGCACTCCTCTGCATCGACAGACGCGACAATTGTCAATACGATCCTTTCTTTAAATCCATCACACAAAAGACTTATCTCCACTCTCTATGGCATGATATCAGACTTAAAGCGTGCCCCCATGGACAAGCTCAGAGCAGCATGGGACTTAGGCCTCTCTCTATCACCGGATACATGGAATTCTCAAAGGCCAAACTGTCTCGCATGTATCCTGAGATTAGTCCCAACTGTGACAAGCGCAACAGCAGTGAAGCCTCCCTTATTCACATGTACTGGTCATGCCGTAGTCTTACAAACTATTGGACGGAGATCTTTCAAACTTTATCTCAGGTGTTAAACGCTAAATTAGAACCAAACCCTCTGGTTGCTCTGTTCGGGGTCACCGGAAGTGAGATGCAATTAACTGCAGAAAAACGATGCACCTTATCCTTTGTTTCCCTTCTGGCTCGGCGAGCAATCCTGCTCAGGTGGAAGGGCGCTGCCCTTCCCACTCACACACAATGGTTGCCGGACATCATGTCTTGCTTAAAGCTTGAGAAAATCAGATACTCGCTTCAATATTCACATGGGAGATTCCTGAAAGCATGGGGCCCTTTTTTAGATACATTCCAGACACTGTAAATACTTGATTACTAAGTGCAGCTTGACTACATCACACAGTATTCAATCATTCATCGCAGGTCATTGGCGTGACAGATAGCTTTCCATATGGCGTTCTGGCAGTGACTGGGGAGGGATTGTTTTATTGATTATATACATCCTTTGTTTTGACTTGTTTATTTGTTGGCATTGATGCCAGCTGTTAATAACGTATACTCATACCTGTCATTCTTCTTTGGTTACTGAATAGCGCTGGACTTTTGCTATATACTGAAAAAAAAAAAAAAAAAAAGATCTTGATTTAAAAAAACAAAACATTGTTGTCTTACCTGATTTTCCTGCAGAGCTGCTGTCTGTCTGTCTGTCTGTCTTCATCCACCTCAGCTCTGGTGTCTCTGGTGTCTCTGATGTCTCTCTGATGTCTCTCTGTTGTCTCTCTGATGTCTCTGGTGTCTCTGATGTCTCTCTGATGTCTCTCTGTTGTCTCTCTGATGTCTCTGGTGTCTCTGATGTCTCTCTGTTGTCTCTCTGTTGTCTCTCTGATGTCTCTGGTGTCTCTGATGTCTCTCTGTTGTCTCTCTGTTGTCTCTCTGATGTCTCTGGTGTCTCTGATGTCTCTCTGTTGTCTCTCTGTTGTCTCTCTGATGTCTCTGGTGTCTCTGATGTCTCTCTGTTGTCTCTCTGTTGTCTCTCTGATGTCTCTGGTGTCTCTCTCTGTGTGTCTTCAGTCAAATAGAGACCCTGGAGCTGTTTCTACTTTATATATCAGTGAGAGTGAGTGCTGACTTCCTGTTTGTTGGAGGCGGGCGGAGGACCTGGGCGATGAAGATGACGGTGATGATGAAGGTGATGATGAAGATGATGATGGTGATGAAGGTGACGGTGATGATGTGACCTTTCTCAGCTGGACGGTGGACGGACTCTCTGACCTTCATCTCCTGCAGTGAGACTAAACTCTGTGACAGTTGTGGAGACTCCCCACCACCACCGAAGAAGAAGAAGAGGAAGACTCTGATCCAGGTAGAAGACATCCAGGACCGTCTCATGAAGACGGGTCGACATTTTTATTCTTTCTCCTCTGAAGCAGAAATAAATCAAATAAAAGCCTGAAGCGTCTGGACAGTCTGAGGTCTGTTTAAAGGTCCATGTGTCCCAACGATGCACGCCTCCACTGCTTTTACTCTCACTCATATATATATAGAGATATATACACAATATATATCTCTATATATATATATTTATTTATTATATTTATTTATTTATTTATTTATTTTTCAGTCTTTTGGTTTCTAATTTAAAGTGTGAGTTTTTAAAGTGAACCCTGACAGTAGTTGAGGTGTCGGTCCAGTCTGAAGGGATTGACATTTATATACATTTATATATATATATACATATATATTGACATTTATATATATAATGTCAATCACTAAATGTATCCATTAACAACACCCTTCCAATCTAATTAAGATATCTTAATTTCGTCTTCATTAATTAATGATTAATGATTAATGACATTTTAAAGTAGACATGAAGAGATTCAGTTCCTTTATTTTGAAAAGCGGAGGCGGAAGCAGTGCGTCATGCAGTCGGCAGCTTGACGTCACTAGTATATTAGGTCAGGCAGCAGCTCGTGCTGGTCAGACGCAGAGATGGCGGGAAGAGGCCGTGTCGTTCACCTGCTCAGACAGCTCGAGCACGCAGCGTAAGTTTGATGCACCACACCTGAGATCTACAGGTTTACAGGTCTACAGCTGGATTCACCTGAGGACACGTCACAACTTTGCGGTGACGTCACAGCCTCCCGCTGCTTGTTATTGTCCTCAGAGGAGCAGAGGAGAGCAGAGGAGAGGAGGTGACGCCAGACTGCGTTCACTAATCTGCCTCTTTGAGACGCGTCGGTGTTTAACTCCCGCTGCTTCCGGAGCACAGCTGATCTGAACACATCCTCAGAACCGGCAGGACCGGGCCGAACATTCGGCCCACCTGAGACTCACCTGAGACTCACTGAGACTCACCTGAGACTCACTGAGACTCACTGAGACTCACCTGAGACTCACTGAGACTCACTGAGACTCACCTGAGACTCACTGAGACTCACCTGAGACTCACTGAGACACACTGGGACTCACTGAGACTCACCTGAGACTCACCTGAGACTCACTGAGACACACCTGAGACTCACTGAGACTCACTGAGACTCACTGAGACACACTGAGACTCACTGAGACTCACCTGAGACACACCTGAGACTCACTGAGACTCACCTGAGACTCACCTGAGACTCACTGAGACTCACCTGAGACTCACTGAGACACACTGAGACTCACTGAGACTCACTGAGACTCACCTGAGACTCACTGAGACTCACTGAGACTCACCTGAGACTCACCTGAGACACACCTGAGACTCACTGAGACTCACCTGAGACTCACTGAGACACACTGAGACTCACTGAGACTCACTGAGACTCACCTGAGACTCACTGAGACTCACTGAGACTCACCTGAGACTCACCTGAGACACACCTGGGACTCACTGAGACTCACCTGAGACTCACCTGAGACTCACTGAGACTCACTGAGACTCACTGAGACACACTGAGACTCACTGAGACTCACCTGAGACACACCTGAGACTCACTGAGACTCACCTGAGACTCACCTGAGACTCACCTGAGACTCACCTGAGACTCACTGAGACACACTGAGACTCACTGAGACTCACTGAGACTCACCTGAGACTCACCTGAGACACACCTGAGACTCACTGAGACTCACCTGAGACTCACTGAGACACACTGAGACTCACCTGAGACTCACTGAGACTCACTGAGACTCACCTGAGACTCACTGAGACTCACTGAGACACACCTGAGACTCACCTGAGACTCACTGAGACACACTGAGACTCACCTGAGACTCACTGAGACTCACTGAGACTCACCTGAGACTCACTGAGACTCACTGAGACACACTGAGACTCACTGAGACTCACTGAGACACACTGAGACACACCTGAGACTCACCTGAGCTGAGACTCACCTGAGACACACCTGAGACTCACTGAGAGGACGGAGTCTCGGGTCTGGGTTTGTTTCACACTGAAAACCAGAACCGTTAAACATTTACAGCAGCTGAGAAACAGAGAAACGGTCTGGACCTGCACCTCAGACCAGGTTTGGACCTGCACCTCAGACCAGTTCCTGGGGGGGCGGGGGAGGGGGTCTCTCCGGACCACATGAGACCGGGTCTAGAACTAAAACTGCTGTACTTAGACCTGTTAATCCTGGATTCAATTCTTAGACCCCCTTTCAGATCTGTGAAAACATAAAAAATGGGATTTGCTGTTTTAACCGCAGAGACCACATGAGACCACATGAGACCACCTGAGACCACGTGAGACCACATGAGACCACCTGAGACCACGTGAGACCACATGAGACCACGTGAGACCTCATGAGACCACCTGAGACCACGTGAGACCACGTGAGACCTGGTGTCCCTGGTGATAAACATGATGTCCTTTGTCCTTTCCTAATCACGTTTCCCTGACCTGGATGGATAACGTGATGAGGTCAAGGACCACCGCGGCTTTAAACAAACTTTATTGATAACGTGACCTCGGTGACGGACTCGGTGCTGAACCGGTCCAGGCAGGATCCCTGTCCAGAACAGAACCAGCTCCTAAAGGACGTTTTCACATTATCATAGCAAGCAGTTAAACGGCGTTGTCTCCTTTCCTTCGGTAAAGGACGTACCAGTGTTCCCTAAGCTAAAGGAGATAGGAAATGAAGCATTGAGGCACCTTTCCTCAGAGTGTAGAGGACTGTGAGATACTTCAGTAGTCCACCTCAGACCAGGTCCTAGTCCAGAACGTGCTTGTGTTTCACATAGAAGACGAGTGATCTTCAATCCCTCCATGCATAACTCTGCTATGACAATCCTTGTTTTTACGGCCATCAGGCGTTGCCGTGACGACGAGTTGTTAAAGTTTATTATATTCACAGAGTGTTGTTGGGTTACAGGATGAATATTTAAAAAGGACTTCTGCTCTGTGTGACCTCTGTGTGACCTCTGTGTGAACAGGTGCAGATGTCCCGCCCACTCCAACACCTTCCACCGAGGTATGTGACGACCTCCGCTCATCAATCTGTAACTGCTGCTGCTCACAATCACTGTTATTGATTCACTGACTCATAACCTTTAGTCAACACCACGTGGAGGGGGGGGGGGTCTCTCTGAACAGGCATCAATCACCACCAGGATCACTGATAGATCACTAGTAGATCAATAATACATCAATAATACATCACTAGTAGATCAATAATACATCACTATTACATCACTAATACATCAATAATACATCACTAGTAGATCAATAATACATCACTAGTAGATCAATAACACATCACTATTACATCACTAATACATCACTGATAGATCACTAGTAGATCAATAATACATCACTAGTAGATCAATAATACATCACTAGTAGATCAATAATACATCACTAGTAGATCAATAATACATCACTATTACATCACTAGTAGATCAATAATACATCAATAATACATCACTAGTAGATCAATAATACATCACTAGTAGATCAATAACACATCACTATTACATCACTAATACATCACTGATGGATCACTAGTAGATCAATAATACATCACTAGTAGATCAATAATACATCACTAGTAGATCAATAATACATCACTAGTAGATCAATAATACATCACTAGTAGATCAATAACACATCACTATTACATCACTAATACATCACTAGTAGATCAATAATACATCAATAATACATCACTAGTAGATCAATAATACATCACTATTACATCACTAGTAGATCAATAATACATCACTATTACATCACTAATACATCAATAATACATCACTAGTAGATCAATAATACATCACTAGTAGATCAATAACACATCACTATTACATCACTAATACATCACTAGTAGATCAATAATACATCAATAATACATCACTAGTAGATCAATAATACATCACTATTACATCACTAGTAGATCAATAATACATCACTATTACATCACTAATACATCAATAATACATCACTAGTAGATCAATAATACATCACTAGTAGATCAATAACACATCACTATTACATCACTAATACATCACTGATGGATCACTAGTAGATCAATAATACATCAATAATACATCACTAGTAGATCAATAATACATCACTAGTAGATCAATAACACATCACTATTACATCACTAATACATCACTAGTAGATCAATAATACATCAATAATACATCACTAGTAGATCAATAATACATCACTATTACATCAATAACACATCAATAATACATCAATAATACATCACTAGTAGATCAATAACACATCACTATTACATCACTAATACATCACTAGTAGATCAATAATACATCAATAATACATCACTAGTAGATCAATAATACATCAATAATACATCACTAGTAGATCAATAATACATCAATAATACATCACTAGTAGATCAATAATACATCAATAATACATCACTAGTAGATCAATAACACATCACTATTACATCACTAATACATCACTGATAGATCACTAGTAGATCAATAATACATCAATAATACATCACTAGTAGATCAATAATACATCAATAACACATCACTATTACATCAATAATACATCACTAGTAGATCAATAACACATCAATAACTCATCACTAATACATCACTGATAGATCACTAGTGGATCAATAACACATCAATAACATCACTGATAGATCACTAGTGGATCAATAACACATCACTAATACATCACTATTACATCACCAATATATCACCAATACATCACCAATACGTCACCATTACATCACTATTATATCAATAATAGATCAATAGTAGATGATGTCATCAGGTGTTTCTCCTGCAGGTGCTGGCGCTGCATCCTGCTCCGTCCGTCAGACTGACTACGCCTTCGAGGTGAACTCACACCAGACTGTTTAAAAGAGTCCTCGTTTAGTGATGAAACATTAAGATCAAACTCCTCATGAATATTAATATCTAATAATCATATAATAATAATCTTTTTTAACTGTGTCAGAATTTAAAATCATTGAGTCCAAGTTGTGATCAGGGCTGGACTGTCCATCTGGACTGAACATCTGGCATAGCGGGCGTTGTCCCGGTGGGCCGACATCCTTTTGGGCCGACGCATGTCTTTTTCTTTTTTTTTACCCATAAAAAAGGTAAATCGGCCCATTTCTTTTCCTTTATTGACACCGGGCTCACCGGGCTGGCCCAATGGCTCTGTGCCGGGCTCACCGGGCTCACCGGGCACACCGGGCTCACCGGGCTCACCGGGCTCACTGGGCTGGCCCAATGGCTTTGTGCCGGGCTCACCGGGCTCACCGGGCTGGCCCAATGGCTTTGTGCCGGGCTCACCGGGCTCACCGGGCTCACCGGGCACACCGGGCTCACCGGGCACACCGGGCTCACCGGGCTCACTGGGCTGGCCCAATGGCTTTGTGCCGGGCTCACCGGGCTCACCGGGCTCACCGGGCTGGCCCAATGGCTTTGTGCCGGGCTCACCGGGCTCACCGGGCTGGCCCAATGGCTTTGTGCCGGGCTCACCGGGCTCACCGGGCTCACCGGGCTCACTGGGCTCACCGGGCTGGCCCAATGGCTCTGTGCTGGCGGCCACAGTGAGGAGGAGAGAGAGATGAGGGAGTATAGAGTAAAACAGTTGTGGCTCAACATGTTCTGAGAGATGAGCAGCTCTAGTGGGCCGCTACGTAGCGGGCCGCAGTATTGTACTCATTTTACTCCTGTGGCGTACCGTGACTTTTTCATGCGTACTCCGCTTTGGTTTAGAAATCCTCCGTATTGGTGAGATCTCCAGATTGGCCAGTATGAGAGAGCCTTCAACGGAGCGTGGTACACACGGCACAGATCACCGGTGATCGGGCCGGTCCGGGGCAAAACGCCACGGCCCATCTGTTGTCCCAGTCCAGCCCGGGTTCTGATCTGGACTATAAATGTTATGAGTATTTAAACGGGGCTCACATCTGATTCTGAACCTCATCATCGTCATCATCATCGTCATGTTGTGATTGTTTGTTTCTGTCAGATGGCGAGTTCCAACATCAGATATGGAGAAGGAGTCACCAGGGAGATCGGCATGGTAACCACACACCGTCATCACCGTCATCACCATCACCATCATCTTCATCATCATACACTGTTTTGTATTGAATCAGTTCAGGAGGTCGTGGTAGAATTACGGCTTTATGCTGCCACAGCTTGATTACAGACAGCTGGCTAGCTAGCAGGAAGGTAGCTAGCGGGTAGGTAGGTAGCTAGCGGGTAGGTAGGTAGCTAGCGGGTAGGCAGGTAGCTAGCGGGTAGGCAGGTAGCTAGCGGGTAGGTAGGTAGCGGGTAGGTAGGTAGCGGGTAGGTAGGTAGCTAGCGGGTAGGCAGGTAGCTAGCGGGTAGGAGGGCTAGCGGGTAGGTAGGTAGCTAGCGGGTAGGTAGGTAGCGGGTAGGTAGCTAGCGGGTAGGCAGGTAGCTAGCGGGTAGGAGGGCTAGCGGGTAGGTAGGTAGCTAGCGGGTAGGTAGGTAGCTGGTAGGTAGGTAGCTAGCGGGTAGGTAGGTAGCTGGTAGGTAGGTAGCTAGCGGGTAGGTAGGTAGCTAGCGGGTAGGCAGGTAGCTAGCGGGTAGGTAGCTAGCGGGTAGGTAGGTAGCTAGCGGGTAGGTAGGTAGCTAGCGGGTAGGTAGGTAGCTGGTAGGTAGGTAGCTAGCGGGTAGGTAGGTAGCTAGCGGGTAGGCAGGTAGCTAGCGGGTAGGTAGCTAGCGGGTAGGTAGGTAGCTAGCGGGTAGGTAGGTAGCGGGTAGGTAGCTAGCGGGTAGGCAGGTAGCTAGCGGGTAGGCAGGTAGCTAGCGGGTAGGTAGGTAGCTGGTAGGTAGGTAGCGGGTAGGTAACGGGTAGGTAGGTGGGTAGGTAGCTAGCGGGTAGGCAGGTAGCTAGCGGGTAGGTAGGTAGCGGGTAGGTAGGTAGGTAGCGGGTAGGCAGGTAGCGGGTAGGTAGGTAGCTAGTAGGTAGGTAGGTAGCGGGTAGGTAGCTAGCGGGTAGGTAGGTAGGTAGCGGGTAGGTAGGTAGCTAGCGGGTAGGTAGGTAGCTAGTAGGTAGGTAGGTAGCGGGTAGGTAGCTAGCGGGTAGGTAGGTAGCTAGCGGGTAGGTAGGTAGCGGGTAGGTAGGTAGCGGGTAGGTAGGTAGCGGGTAGGTAGCTAGCGGGTAGGTAGGTAGCGGGTAGGTAGCGGGTAGGTAGGTAGCGGGTAGGTAGCTAGCGGGTAGGTAGGTAGCGGGTAGGTAGGTAGGTAGCGGGTAGGTAGGTAGCGGGTAGGTAGCTAGCGGGTAGGTAGGTAGCTAGCGGGTAGGTAGGTAGGTAGCGGGTAGGTAGGTAGCGGGTAGGTAGGTAGCTAATAGGTAGGTAGGTAGCGGGTAGGTAGGTAGCTAATAGGTAGGTAGGTAGCGGGTAGGTAGCTAGCGGGTAGGTAGGTAGCGGGTAGGTAGGTAGGTAGCGGGTAGGTAGGTAGCTAGCGGGTAGGTAGGTAGGTAGCGGGTAGGTAGGTAGCTAGCGGGTAGGTAGGTAGCTAGCGGGTAGGTAGGTAGCTAGTAGGTAGGTAGGTAGCGGGTAGGTAGCTAGCGGGTAGGTAGGTAGCTAGCGGGTAGGTAGGTAGGTAGCGGGTAGGTAGGTAGCTAGCGGGTAGGTAGGTAGCTAGCGGGTAGGTAGGTAGGTAGCGGGTAGGTAGGTAGGTAGCGGGTAGGTAGGTAGCTAGCGGGTAGGTAGGTAGCTAGTAGGTAGGTAGCTAGCGGGTAGGTAGGTAGCTAGCGGGTAGGTAGGTAGCTGGTAGGTAGGTAGCTAGCGGGTAGGTAGGTAGCTAGCGGGTAGGTAGGTAGCTAGCGGGTAGGCAGGTAGCTAGCGGGTAGGTAGCTAGCGGGTAGGTAGGTAGCTAGCGGGTAGGTAGGTAGCGGGTAGGTAGCTAGCGGGTAGGCAGGTAGCTAGCGGGTAGGCAGGTAGCTAGCGGGTAGGTAGGTAGCTGGTAGGTAGGTAGCGGGTAGGTAGCGGGTAGGTAGGTGGGTAGGTAGCTAGCGGGTAGGCAGGTAGCTAGCGGGTAGGTAGGTAGCTAGTAGGTAGGCAGGTAGCGGGTAGGTAGGTAGCTAGTAGGTAGGTAGGTAGCGGGTAGGTAGCTAGCGGGTAGGTAGGTAGGTAGCGGGTAGGTAGGTAGGTAGCGGGTAGGTAGGTAGGTAGCTAGTAGGTAGGTAGGTAGCGGGTAGGTAGCTAGCGGGTAGGTAGGTAGCTAGCGGGTAGGTAGGTAGGTAGCGGGTAGGTAGGTAGGTAGCGGGTAGGTAGGTAGCTAGCGGGTAGGTAGGTAGGTAGGTAGCTAGCGGGTAGGTAGGTAGCTAGCGGGTGGGTAGGTAGCTAGCGGGTAGGTAGGTAGGTAGGTAGCTAGCGGGTAGGTAGGTAGCTAGCGGGTAGGTAGGTAGGTAGGTAGCTAGCGGGTAGGTAGGTAGCTAGCGGGTAGGTAGGTAGATAGCGGGTAGGTAGGTAGGTAGCGGGTAGGTAGGTAGCTAGCGGGTAGGTAGGTAGGTTGCGGGTCACTGGGTCACATGACAGATTACACGTTGGTCACTGACCAATCAAAGCTTGCCATCTATCACGATGTGTGTGTGATGTCACCAGGAGGGAGGAGCTAGGGAACCACGATGTAAACAAACAGTGTTGCTGTGTTGAGTTCAGGAACGCCTACAAAAAGCCAGATAAAGCAGCGTTTCCTCAGTTTGACCCAGAGACTGTTTCCATGTTGGCGCTCCAGCCTCCGGTACTAAACGTCGGTTCCTCCTGCAGGACCTGCAGAACCTCGGAGCTCGGAACGTCTGTCTGATGACGGACAGGAACTTGTCCCGCCTCCCCCCGGTGAAGGCCGTCCTGGAGTCTCTGGCCCAGAACGGAGTCAAGTACAAAGTCTACGACAACGTCCGGGTGGAGCCCACCGACACCAGGTGAGACACCTCCTGCTCTCTGATTGGCTGTCAGTTGTCCACGTAGGGACGTCGTGTTCTCAGGACACCTGTTAGACCCTGTGTGTGTTTTACCTGCTATTCAGACGTCATGAGGACTTCCTGACCAGATTCTTCTTTCAGGTGACGGAGGTGTGATTGGTGGTTTAGTATTGATAAGATATAAGCAGTATGGACAGGAGATACTGGATGATGTTATAGATGACAGTTTGCTGTATATGTTCAGACTCCTGACCAGTGTGTGAATGTGTGTGTGTTGCAGCTTTAAGGACGCCATCTGGTTCGCTAAGAAGGAGTCCTTCGACGTGTTCGTGGCGGTGGGCGGCGGCTCCGTGATCGACACGTGCAAAGCTGCCAATCTGTACTCGTGTCACCCCGACGCCGACTTCCTGGACTTCGTCAACGCTCCGATCGGTAAAGGGAAGCCGATCACCGGAGCTCTGAAGCCGCTCATCGCAGGTAACCACGGCAATGTGACTCTGTTAATGTGTCTCTCTGTTAATGTGTCTCTCTGTTAATGTCTCTCTGTCTGAACTTTGTCCTCCAGTTCCTACGACGGCGGGCACCGGCAGCGAGACCACCGGAGTCGCCATTTTTGACTACGAGCCTTTGAAGGCCAAAACAGGTCAAACTGAAGAAGAAGAAGAAGTCCAACGTTGACTGAACGTCTCTGTCTGAAGACAGAGACATCTCTCTGAAGACGTTTCTGTCTGAGGATGTCTCTGTCTGAAGACGTCTCTGACTGAACGTCTCTGTCTGAAACAAATACGGTGACATCACCGCGTCAGTCTGAGCTCTGATTGGTTGTCTGTGTTCAGGTATCGCCAGCAGAGCCATCAGACCGACGCTGGGCATCGTGGACCCGACGCACACACTGAGCATGCCCAAGAGGGTCGCCGCCAACAGCGGCTTCGACGTCCTCTGGTCTGTCTCTCTGTCTGTCTCTCTGTCTGTCTGTTTGTGTCTCCGTCTGTCTCTCTGTCTGTCTGTTCGTCTGTCTCTCCGTCTGTCTGTCTCTCTGTCTGTCTGTTTCTCTGTCTGTCTGTTTGTCTGTCTGTCTGTCTCTCTGTCTGTCTGTTTGTCTGTCTGTCTGTCTCTGTCTCTCCGTCTGTCTGTCTGTCTCTCTGTCTGTCTGTTCGTCTGTCTCTCCGTCTGTCTGTTTGTCTGTCTGTCTGTCTCTCTCTGTCTCTCCGTCTGTCTGTCTCTCTGTCTGTGTCTCCGTCTGTCTCTCTGTCTGTCTGTCTGTCTCTCCGTCTGTCTGTTCGTCTGTCTCTCCGTCTGTCTGTTTGTCTGTCTGTCTGTCTCTCTCTGTCTCTCCATCTGTCTGTCTCTCTGTCTGTGTCTCCGTCTGTCTCTCTGTCTCTCTGTCTGTCTGTCTGTCTCTCCGTCTGTCTCTCCGTCCATCCGCCAGCCCGTGGCTGTCGATCGGACCGTACAGTGTGATCATGTGAAGCGGTATCATGTGATGTGAAGCGGTATCGTGTGATGTGAAGCAGTATCATGTGATATGAAGCGGTAGCGTGTGATGTGAAGCGGTATTGTGTAATGTGAAGCAGTAGCGTGTGATGTGAAGCGGTATTGTGTAATGTGAAGCGGTATCGTGAAGCGGTATCGTGTGATGTGAAGCGGTAGGGTGTGATGTGAAGCGGAATCGTGTAATATGAAGCAATAGCGTGTGATGTGAAGCGGTATTGTGTAATGTGAAGCGTTATCGTGAAGCGGTATTGTGTGATGTGAAGCGGTATCGTGTGATATGAATCGGTATTGTCTAATATGAAGCGGGATTGTTGATGTGAAGCGGTATTGTGAAGCGGTATCGTGTGATGTGAAGCGGTATCGTGTGATGTGAAGCGGTATCGTGTGATGTGAAGCGGTATCGTGTGATGTGAAACAGTATCGTGTGATGTGAAGCGGTATTGTGTGATATGAAGCGGTATCGTTGATGTGAAGCGGTATTGTGAAGCGGTATCATGTGATGTGAAGCGGTATCGTGAAGCGGTATCGTGTGATGTGAAGCGGTATCGTGTGATATGAAGCGGTATCGTGTGATGTGAAGCGGTATCGTGAAGTGGTATCGTGTGATGTGAAGCGGTATCTTGAAGCAGTATTGTGTGATATGAAGTGGTATCGTGTGATATGAAGTGGTATCGTGTGATGTGAAGTGGTATCGTGTGATGTGAAGCGGTATCGTGTGATATGAAGCGGTATCTTGAAGCGGTATCGTGTGATATGAAGTGGTATCGTGTGATATGAAGCGGTATCGTTGATGTGAAGCGGTATTGTGAAGCGGTATCGTGTGGTATGAAGCGGTATCTTGAAGCGGTATCGTGTGATGTGAAGCGGTATCGTGTGATATGAAGCGGTATCATGTGATGTGAAGCGGTATCGTCTGATGTGAAGCGGTATCGTGTGATGTGAAGCGGTATCGCGAAGCGGAATCGTGTGATGTGAAGCGGTATCTTGAAGCGGTATCGTGTGATATGAAGCGGTATCGTGTGATATGAAGCGGTATCGTTGATGTGAAGCGGTATTGTGAAGCGGTATCGTGTGATATGAAGCGGTATCGTTGATGTGAAGCGGTATTGTGAAGCGGTATCGTGTGATTTGAAGCGGTATCGTGTGATATGAAGCGGTATTGTGAGATGTGAAGCGGTATCGTGTGATATGAAGCGGTATCGTTAAGCGGTATCTTGTGATATGAAGCGGTAAGGTGTGATATGAAGCGGTATTGTGTGATTTGAAGCGGTATGGTGTGATGTGAAGCGATATTGTGAAGCGGTATGGTGTGATATGAAGCGGTATGGTGTGATATGAAGCGGTATCATGTGACCTGCTGTGTGTTTTTCCGCTGTAGTCATGCTCTGGAGTCGTACACCGCTCTGCCCTACAACCAGAGGAGCCCCTGCCCCCCCGACCCCATCAACCGCCCCGCCTACCAGGGCAGCAACCCCATCAGCGACGTCTGGTCCCGCCACGCCCTCAACGTGGTCGCCAAGTTCATGAAACGGTAAATAAAGTTAAACTGGAGAACCACAGAGGACCCGAACAGGATCCCTGAGGAACTCCACCACAGATCCACAACTGCTCTTCTCCTCCTCTTAAAGGCTTTTATTGTTATTATTATTATTATTAATAACATTATTATTATTAACATTATTATTATTATTAATAACATTATTATTAATATTATCATTATTATATTAATATTATTAACATTATTATTATTATTATTATTAATAACATTATTGTTATCATTAATAACATTTGTCTGCTTGTGTTTTAACTGTCTGAGGTTGTTGGGAAGATTTAATGTTTTTCCAGGTTTATGAACTTAATCCTGATCAGTTTTAGATTTGAGAAATATTTTAAATATACATGAAATGAAACCAACAGAGACTGATACTCTGTTCGTCATCTGTACTCAACGTTATTAACGTTTAGGTCTGAAATTTGTTAAAAAATAACTGTAAATGTAAAATATTACTTCAATAATAATAAAATTAAAATTAAACAGTTTAAATCAAAGTTTTTTTAATATATAAATAAAAAAACAAACATTATGTAAAAAGATAATAAAATGATATTAAAGACTGAAATGAAAGCGGTCTGGTATGGAAGAAGTGACTCTCTGATTATGAAAGAGTGATGATGTGGTTGCTTGTTGGCAGCTCGGTGCGGGACCCCGAGGACCTGGAGGCCCGGTCCAGCATGCACCTGGCCAGCGTGTTCGCCGGCATCGGCTTCGGGAACGCCGGAGTTCATCTGTGGTGAGAAACGAAGCCCGGAACCTTCTGTGGTGTTTGTTTACCCCTTTAGACCCCTTAGAGAGAGTGGAGGAAATACATTAAAAAACCCTTTAATTATAATAATCCCTTAATTTATCCATTAATTAACCCCAACTCCTGAATTTACATGTTATTTGGTTCATTTTCAAGTGTCTCAATCCCCTGAAGAAGCCCTTAAAAAACCCTTAAAAAGCCCTTTACAAGCCCTTTACAAGCCCTTTACAAGCCCTTAATCTGTTCAGATGATCCTCTCAAAATACTGTTAATGTGTTATAATCAAGCCTTTAACCCTTAAATGACCTCATTATTAACAACATCATTATTAACGACATCATTAATAATGATGTCGTTAATAATGGGTAGATTAATGTCATTTGAAGGTTCTATGAATGACGGGACTGATGTTGACTGATGTGTGTTGACTGATGTGGACTGATGTGGACGGCGTTGTGGCGTTTTGTCTCTGCAGTCACGGGATGTCGTATCCAATCGCCGGTAACGTGAAGACTCACTTGGCAAACGGTTACAGCGTGGAGCACCCTCTGGTGGTGAGTGGTGGAACCACGGCGAGCTGCTGAACGCCAAGCTCGTTGTTCTTTCGGTTCTGGTGTCGGAACGTTCAGAACAAACGATGCTCACGCTGTAGAAAACACTTTGAGTTGAATTCTAACTTTGGTTCTGTTAAACTGGAGAACCTCAGAGAACCCAGACCGGTTTAGGTTTCAGGTTTAGGGGTCAGGTTAAGGGGTCAGGTTAAGGGGTCAGGTTTAGGGGTCAGGTTAAGGGGTCAGGTTTAGGGGTCAGGTTAAGGGGTCAGGTTTAGGGGTCAGGTTAAGGGGTCAGGTTTAGGGGTCAGGTTAAGGGGTCAGGTTTAGGAGTCAGGTTTAGGGGTCAGGTTTAGGGGTCAGGTTAAGGGGTCAAGTTAAGGGGTCAGGTTTAGGGGTCAGGTTAAGGGGTCAGGTTTAGGGGTCAGGTTTAGGGGTCAGGTTAAGGGGTCAGGTTTAGGGGTCAGGTTTAGGGGTCAGGTTAAGGGGTCAGGTTTAGGGGTCAGGTTTAGGGGTCAGGTTTAGGGGTCAGGTTAAGGGGTCAGGTTTAGGGGTCAGGTTTAGGGGTCAGGTTTAGGGTCAGGTTAAGGGGTCAGGTTTAGGGGTCAGGTTTAGGGGTCAGGTTAAGGGGTCAGGTTTAGGGGTCAGGTTTAGGGGTCAGGTTTAGGAGAATGCATTATATCAATGAGAGTCCTCACAAGTTTAGAAAGACAACCCTCTCTGTGTGTGTGTCCTCAGCCTCACGGTCTCTCAGTGGTCCTCACGTCTCCGGCCGTCTTCAGCTTCACAGCCCCGATGTGTCCAGAGCGCCACCTGGAGGCCGCAGAGATCCTCGGTACCTGTCCACCTGTTCATCTGTTATCCTGTTCGTCTGTCCACCTGTCCACCTGTCTACCCGTTATCCTGTTCACCTGTCCACCTGTCCACCTGTCTACCTGTCTACCTGTTATCCTGTCCACCTGTCCACCTGTCTACCTGTTATCCTGTCCACCTGTCCACCTGTCTACCTGTTATCCTGTCCACCTGTCTACCTGTCTACCTGTTATCCTGTCCACCTGTCCACCTGTCTACCTGTTATCCTGTTCACCTGTCCACCTGTCTACCTGTTATCCTGTCTACCTGTCCACCTGTCTACCTGTTATCCTGTTCACCTGTCCACCTGTCTACCTGTTATCCTGTCCACCTGTCTACCTGTTATCCTGTCCACCTGTCCACCTGTCTACCTGTTATCCTGTCCACCTGTCTACCTGTCTACCTGTTATCCTGTCCACCTGTCCACCTGTCTACCTGTTATCCTGTTCACCTGTCCACCTGTCTACCTGTTATCCTGTCCACCTGTCTACCTGTTATCCTGTCCACCTGTCCACCTGTCTACCTGTTATCCTGTCCACCTGTCCACCTGTCTACCTGTTATCCTGTCCACCTGTCTACCTGTCTACCTGTTATCCTGTCCACCTGTCCACCTGTCTACCTGTTGTCCTGCATCTCCTTCCGGAGGGAAGGGGAGCAAACAGTCCATGTCCAGGGTGGGTGGGGTCTTTGGAGATACAGCTGGCTTTCTTACAGAGCCGGCCAGTGTATAGGTCACTGAGGGGGGGCAATGTGGTCCCAATCACCTTTTCCGCCATCCTCCCCCCCCGCTGCAGGTCCCTCCTGTTCTCTGCTGTGCAGCTAGCAAACCACACAGTGCAGCAGTAGGTCAGGACGCTCTCAATGGTTGCCCTATAGAAGTTGATCAGCAGGTTTTGGGGAAGGTGAGCCTGCTTCAGCTTCCTGAGGAAGTAGAGTCTCTGCTGGGCCTTCCCCACCTGATGAGAGATGTTTTTGGACCAGGTGAGGTCTGATGAAATGTGGACTCTGAGGTATGTGAAGCAGTCCACCCTCTCCACCTCCTCTCCACGTACGCAGAGGGCAGAGTGCTCCACCCGCCTGGCTCTCCTGAAGTCTATTATCATTTCTTTTGTTTTAGTGGTGTTTAATCCAGGTTGTTATGGAACACCATTGTGTCAGATGTTGGATCTCCTCCCTGTAGGCTGTCTCCTTGTTGTTGGTCATCAGTCCTACTACAGCAGTGTCGTCTGCAAATGTGACCATGGTGTTGGTGGGGTGAATAGTTGAGCAGTCGTATGTGAAGAGGGAGTAGAGAAAAGGACTGAGGACGCACCCCGTGGTGTTCCCGTGCTCAGGTTCAGAGTGGCCGAGGTGTGGCCCCCCATCCTGACACGGTGGGGTCTGTTCCTGAGGAAGTCCAGCACCCATGTGCTCAGTGAACTGCCTAAGCCCAACATGCTCAGTTTGTTAACCCGTTTGTGTGGAATTATTGTGTTGAAAGCAGAACTGAAATCCACAAACAGCATCCTTACATATGTGTTGTTGTGATCCAGGTGTGTAAGGGCTGCGTGAAGAGCTGTTGTGATTGCATCCTCCGTCGATCTGTTTGTCCGATAAGCGAACTGGTGTTGGTCAAGATCGGCAGGGATGACAGTTTTAATGTAGGACAGAACTAGTCTCTGGAAACATTTTGTGATTATGGGGGTTAGAGCAACTGGCCGGTAGTCATTCAGGCAGTTCACTTTGGTTTTCTTGGGTACAGGGACGATGGTGGTTTTCTTAAGGCATGTGGGAACAACAGACTGTTCAAGTGAGAGGTTGAAGATGGTGGTAAATACCCCTGTTAGCTGGTCTGCACAGGCCTTAAGGATTCGTCCGGAGACCCCATCCGGTCCTGACGCTTTCCTGATGTTGACTCTGCGCAGGACGGATCTGACCTGGTGGTGTTGGAGCTTTATCGGTTGGTCCTTCTCAGTTAGTGCAGGCTGGATGTTGGTTTCCTTATTCTCCCGGTCGAACCGAGCGAAGAAGTGATTCAGGGTATCAGGAAGCGTGTTGTCAGTGGGACTTGAGGCTGTGCGGTTGTGTTTGTAGCCCGTGATGGTTTTTATTTCCTGCTACATGCTCTTGGAGTCATTGTTCTGAAAGTGCTCCTCTATGCGCTGTTTATATCTGCGTTTGGCCTCCCTGATCCCCCTCCTCAGTCTCTTTTGCGCCTCTTTGTATTCCTGCGAGGTCCCAGATTTAAAGGCAGAGTCCTGTGCTCTGAGCAGGGTCCGCACCTCGCCGTTGAGCCACGGTTTCTGATTCGGAAAGACTTTGATGGTTTTTGTCCCAGCCACACCTTCAGCACAAAAGTTTATGTAGGAGAGGACAGCCGTTGTGTGTCCCTCCAGATCTGTCTCAGCAAATATGTCCCAGTCTGTGGCATCAAAGCAGTCCTGTAGAGCTGAGGTGGCTTCCTCAGTCCACACCTGAACTGTTTTAATGGATGGTTTCTGTCTACAGGTCAGGGGTCTGTATGCTGGAGTCAGAGACAGGGACAGGTGGTCTGACAGTCCCAGATGACCGGGCATTGGCAAGGAAGAGGCTTGGAATCGCTGGTTTGTAGGGGTTAGCCTTTAGCCTAGCCCGTAGCCCCTCTCTCTTCCCCCGCCTGCGTCTCCTGTGACGCTGCCGTCTCCGCAGAGTCTCCATGGCAACGCTGCTTCCTCCTTCAGAGTCTCCATGGCAACGCTGCTTCCTCCTTCAGGGGAGAACGCAACGCTGCTTCCTCCTTCAGAGTCTCCATGGCAACGCTGCTTCCTCCTTCAGGGGAGAACGCAACGCTGCTTCCTCCTTCAGAGTCTCCATGGCAACGCTGCTTCCTCCTTCAGAGTCTCCATGGCAACGCTGCTTCCTCCTTCAAAGGAGAACGCAACGCTGCTTCCTCCTTCAGAGTCTCCATGGCAACGCTGCTTCCTCCTTCAGAGTCTCCATGGCAACGCTGCTTCCTCCTTCAGGGGAGAACGCAACGCTGCTTCCTCCTTCAGAATCTCCATGGCAACGCTGCTTCCTCCTTCAGAATCTCCATGGCAACGCTGCTTCCTCCTTCAGGGGAGAACGCAACGCTGCTTCCTCCTTCAGAGTCTCCATGGCAACGCTGCTTCCTCCTTCAGAGGAGAACGCAACGCTGCTTCCTCCTTCAGAGTCTCCATGGCAACGCTGCTTCCTCCTTCAGAGGAGAACGCAACGCTGCTTCCTCCTTCAGAGTCTCCATGGCAACGCTGCTTCCTCCTTCAGGGGAGAACGCAACGCTGCTTCCTCCTTCAGGGGAGAACGCAACGCTGCTTCCTCCTTCAGAGTCTCCATGGCAACGCTGCTTCCTCCTTCAGAGTCTCCATGGCAACGCTGCTTCCTCCTTCAGAGGAGAACGCAACGCTGCTTCCTCCTTCAGAGTCTCCATGGCAACACTGCTTCCTCCTTCAGAGTCTCCATGGCAACGCTGCTTCCTCCTTCAGAGGAGAACGCAACGCTGCTTCCTCCTTCAGGGGAGAACGCAACGCTGCTTCCTCCTTCAGAGTCTTCATGGCAACGCTGCTTCCTCCTTCAGGGGAGAACGCAATGCTGCTTCCTCCTTCAGAGTCTCCATGGCAACACTGCTTCCTCCTTCAGAGTCTCCATGGCAACGCTGCTTCCTCCTTCAAAGTCTCCATGGCAACGCTGCTTCCTCCTTCAGAGGAGAACGCAATGCTGCTTCCTCCTTCAGAGTCTCCATGGCAACGCTGCTTCCTTCTTCAGAGGAGAACGCAACGCTGCTTCCTCCTTCAGGGGAGAACGCAACGCTGCTTCCTCCTTCAGAGTCTCCATGGCAACGCTGCTTCCTCCTTCAGAGGAGAACGCAACGCTGCTTCCTCCTTGAGAGTCTCCATGGCAACGCTGCTTCCTCCTTCAGGGGAGAACGCAACGCTGCTTCCTCCTTCAGAGGAGAACGCAACGCTGCTTCCTCCTTCAGAGTCTCCATGGCAACGCTGCTTCCTCCTTCAGAGTCTCCATGGCAACGCTGCTTCCTCCTTCAGAGGAGAACGCAACGCTGCTTCCTCCTTCAGAGTCTCCATGGCAACGCTGCTTCCTCCTTCAGGGGAGAACGCAACGCTGCTTCCTCCTTCAGAGGAGAACGCAACGCTGCTTCCTCCTTCAGAGTCTCCATGACAACGCTGCTTCCTCCTTCAGGGGAGAACGCAACGCTGCTTCCTCCTTCAGGGGAGAACGCAACGCTGCTTCCTCCTTCAGAGGAGAACGCAACGCTGCTTCCTCCTTCAGAGTCTCCATGGCAACGCTGCTTCCTCCTTCAGAGTCTCCATGGCAACGCTGCTTCCTCCTTCAGAGGAGAACGCAACGCTGCTTCCTCCTTCAGGGGAGAACGCAACGCTGCTTCCTCCTTCAGAGTCTCCATGGCAACGCTGCTTCCTCCTTCAGAGTCTCCATGGCAACGCTGCTTCCTCCTTCAGAGTCTCCATGGCAACGCTGCTTCCTCCTTCAGGGGAGAACGCAACGCTGCTTCCTCCTTCAGAGGAGAACGCAACGCTGCTTCCTCCTTCAGAGTCTCCATGGCAACGCTGCTTCCTCCTTCAGAGTCTCCATGGCAACGCTGCTTCCTCCTTCAGGGGAGAACGCAACGCTGCTTCCTCCTTCAGAGTCTCCATGGCAACGCTGCTTCCTCCTTCAGGGGAGAACGCAACGCTGCTTCCTCCTTCAGAGGAGAACGCAACGCTGCTTCCTCCTTCAGAGTCTCCATGGCAACGCTGCTTCCTCCTTCAGGGGAGAACGCAACGCTGCTTCCTCCTTCATAGGAGAACGCAACGCTGCTTCCTCCTTCAGGGGAGAACGCAACGCTGCTTCCTCCTTCAGGGGAGAACGCAACGCTGCTTCCTCCTTCAGAGGAGAACGCAACGCTGCTTCCTCCTTCAGAGTCTCCATGGCAACGCTGCTTCCTCCTTCAGAGGAGAACGCAACGCTGCTTCCTCCTTCAGGGGAGAACGCAACGCTGCTTCCTCCTTCAGGGGAGAACGCAACGCTGCTTCCTCCTTCAGAGTCTCCATGGCAACGCTGCTTCCTCCTTCAGAGGAGAACGCAACGCTGCTTCCTCCTTCAGGGGAGAACGCAACGCTGCTTCCTCCTTCAGGGGAGAACGCAACGCTGCTTCCTCCTTCAGAGTCTCCATGGCAACGCTGCTTCCTCCTTCAGGGGAGAACGCAACGCTGCTTCCTCCTTCAGGGGAGAACGCAACGCTGCTTCCTCCTTCAGAGTCTCCATGGCAACGCTGCTTCCTCCTTCAGAGGAGAACGCAACGCTGCTTCCTCCTTCAGGGGAGAACGCTGTATCTCCGGTGGAATAAAGTTCCAATTCGTGTGCGGGGTGCAAAGTTTGTCCGCCACATTAAGCAGCTCTGCTCTGCTGTGTTGCAGATATCCCTCTATCACTCCAGTGACAACGCACGCGCACACGCACACGCACACACACACACACACACAAAAAACATACACTGCCGAACCGAGAGCGCTGGGCCGCTGCGTCTAACCGCGCCGCCACAAAAAAAGCCCCAACCCGTTCCACACGTATGAGGAGTTTAAAAACAGCTGTTTGCATTTCCATACCCTCTTTGGTTGTATTTTTCTCTAACCACAAAATAACCGTGTATACTTGTATTGTATGGCTGTATTGAAATTACGTAGACATAGATAGAAGTGTGATTTAAAGTGTTAACCAATTCAACTTTTAGTCCTGAGTTGCTTTATATTTTCTATGAACTGTCTTTACACAGATGAATGAGTAATATAAACTTACTCGGAACGCGTCTCGTTTAAAGTATCTGGAGCGAACACCTGTCCACCTGTCCACCTGTTATCCTGTCCACCTGTCTACCTGTCTAACTGTCCACCTGTTTACCTGTCCACCTGTCCACATGTCCACCTGTCCACCCTGCAGTACTGGATTCTGCTGTATGATACAACATGATGTGACAAAATAATTAGTAACCGATGATGATGATGATGATGATGTGCTGGTTCAGGTGCAGACGTCCGGCAGGTGAAGCGGGAGGACGCGGGCGCCGTCCTGGCCGACACGCTGCGCCAGTTCCTGTTTGACCTGCAGGTGGAGGACGGACTGGGAGCTGTGGGCTACAGTAACGAGGACATCCCAGCTCTGGTGACAGGAACCATCCCTCAGGTCGGTGCCTTCACTGACCCTCAGAATAATCAGGACCTTTCAGACGTCATGAGTCGGTTAATTCATCCATTAACGGTGATGATGATGATGATGATGAAGATGAAACTAACGTTACCACCATACCATAACCTTACCTCCATACCATAACGTTACCTCCATACCATAACGTTACCTCCACACCATAACGTTACCTCCATACCATAACGTTACCTCCATACCATAACGTTACCTCCATACCATAACGTTACCACCATACCATAACCTTACCTCCATACCATAACGTTACCTCCACACCATAACCTTACCTCCATACCATAACGTTACCTCCACACCATAACGTTACCTCCATACCATAACGTTACCTCCACACCATAACGTTACCTCCACACCATAACGTTACCTCCACACCATAACGTTACCTCCATACCATAACGTTACCTCCATACCATAACGTTACCTCCATACCATAACGTTACCTCCATACCATAACGTTACCTCCACACCATAACGTTACCTCCATACCTCCATACCATAACGTTACCACCATACCATAACGTTACCTCCATACCATAACGTTACCTCCACACCATAACGTTACCTCCATACCTCCATACCATAACGTTACCTCCACACCATAACGTTACCTCCACACCATAACGTTACCTCCATACCATAACGTTACCTCCATACCATAACGTTACCTCCATACCATAACGTTACCTCCACACCATAACGTTACCTCCACACCATAACGTTACCTCCATACCATAACGTTACCTCCATACCATAACGTTACCTCCACACCATAACCTTACCTCCATACCATAACGTTACCTCCACACCATAACGTTACCTCCACACCATAACGTTACCTCCATACCATAACGTTACCTCCATACCATAACGTTACCTCCATACCATAACGTTACCTCCATACCATAACGTTACCTCCATACCATAACGTTACCTCCACACCATAACATTACCTCCATACCATAACGTTACCTCCACACCATAACGTTACCTCCATACCATAACGTTACCTCCATACCATAACGTTACCTCCATACCATAACGTTACCTCCACACCATAACGTTACCTCCATACCTCCATACCATAACGTTACCACCATACCATAACGTTACCTCCATACCATAACGTTACCTCCATACCATAACGTTACCTCCATACCATAACGTTACCACCATACCATAACGTTACCTCCATACCATAACGTTACCTCCACACCATAACGTTACCTCCATACCTCCATACCATAACGTTACCACCATACCATAACGTTACCTCCATACCATAACGTTACCTCCATACCATAACGTTACCTCCATACCATAACGTTACCACCATACCATAACGTTACCTCCACACCATAACGTTACCTCCACACCATAACGTTACCTCCATACCTCCATACCATAACGTTACCACCATACCATAACCTTACCTCCATACCATAACGTTACCTCCACACCATAACCTTACCTCCATACCATAACGTTACCTCCACACCATAACGTTACCTCCACACCATAACGTTACCTCCATACCATAACGTTACCTCCACACCATAACGTTACCTCCACACCATAACGTTACCTCCATACCATAACGTTACCTCCATACCATAACGTTACCTCCATACCATAACGTTACCTCCATACCATAACGTTACCTCCATACCATAACGTTACCTCCACACCATAACGTTACCTCCATACCTCCATACCATAACGTTACCACCATACCATAACGTTACCACCATACCATAACGTTACCTCCATACCATAACGTTACCTCCACACCATAACGTTACCTCCATACCTCCATACCATAACGTTACCACCATACCATAACGTTACCTCCATACCATAACGTTACCTCCATACCATAACGTTACCTCCACACCATAACGTTACCTCCACACCATAACGTTACCTCCATACCATAACGTTACCTCCACACCATAACGTTACCTCCATACCTCCATACCATAACGTTACCTCCACACCATAACGTTACCTCCACACCATAACGTTACCTCCATACCATAACGTTACCTCATACCAAACGTTACCTCCATACCATAACGTTTACCTCCATACCATAACGTTACCTCCACACCATAACGTTACCTCCATACCTCCATACCATAACGTTACCTCCATACCATAACGTTACCTCCACACCATAACGTTACCTCCATACCTCCATACCATAACGTTACCTCCACACCATAACGTTACCTCCATACCATAACGTTACCACCATACCATAACGTTACCTCCATACCATAACGTTACCTCCATACCATAACGTTACCTCCACACCATAACGTTACCTCCATACCATAACGTTACCACCATACCATAACGTTACCTCCACACCATAACGTTACCTCCATACCATAACGTTACCACCATACCATAACGTACCTCCACACCATAACGTTACCTCCATACCTCCATACCATAACGTTACCTCCATACCATAACGTTACCATCCACACCATAACGTTACCTCCATACCTCCATACCATAACGTTACCTCCACACCATAACGTTACCTCCATACCTCCATACCATAACGTTACCTCCATACCATAACGTTACCTCCATACCATAACGTTACCTCCATACCATAACGTTACCTCCACACCATAACGTTACCTCCATACCATAACGTTACCTCCATACCATAACGTTACCTCCATACCATAACGTTACCTCCATACCATAACGTTACCTCCATACCATAACGTTACCTCCACCATAACGTTACCTCCATACCATAACGTTACCACCATACCATAACGTTACCTCCATACCATAACGTTACCTCCATACCTCCATACCATAACGTTACCTCCACACCATAACGTTACCTCCATACCATAACGTTACCTCCATACCATAACGTTACCTCCACACCATAACGTTACCTCCATACCTCCATACCATAACGTTACCTCCACACCATAACGTTACCTCCATACCTCCATACCATAACGTTACCTCCATACCATAACGTTACCTCCATACCATAACGTTACCTCCATTACCATAACGTTACCTCATACCATAACGTTACCTCCTACCATTCACGTTACTCATAACCATAACGTTACCTCCACACCATAACGTTTACCTCCATACCATAACGTTACCTCCACACCATAACGTTACCCTCCATACCTCCATACCATAACGTTACCTCCACACCATATACGGTTACCTCCATACCATAACGTTACCTCCATACCATAACGTTACCTCCATACATAACGTTACCTCCACACCATAACGTTACCTCCATACCATAACGTTACCTCCATACCATAACGTTACCTCCATACCATAACGTTACCTCCATACCATAACGTTACCTCCATACCTCCATACCATAACGTTACCTCCATACCATAACGTTACCTCCATACCATAACGTTACCTCCATACCATAACGTTACCTCCATACCATAACGTTACCTCCATACCATAACGTTACCTCCACACCATAACGTTACCTCCATACCTCCATACCATAACGTTACCTCCATACCATAACGTTACCTCCATACCATAACGTTACCTCCACACCATAACGTTACCTCCATACCTCCATACCATAACGTTACCTCCATACCATAACGTTACCTCCATACCATAACGTTACCTCCACACCATAACGTTACCTCCATACCATAACGTTACCTCCATACCATAACGTTACCTTCCATACCATAACGTTACCACCATACCCATAACGTTACCTCCATACCATAACGTTACCTCCATACCATAACGTTACCTCCATACCATAACGTTACCTCCATACCATAACGTTACCACCATACCATAACGTTACCTCCATACCATAACGTTACCTCCATACCATAACGGTTACCTCCATACCATAACGTTACCTCCACACCATAACGTTACCTCCACTACCATAACGTACCTCCATACCTCCATACCAAACGTTACCTCCACACCATAACGTTACCTCCATACCATAACGTTACCTCCATACCATAACGTTACACCATACCATAACGTTACCTCCATACCATAACGTTACCTCCATACCATAACGTTACCTCCATACCATAACGTTATCCACACCATAACGTTACCTCCATACCTCCATACCATAACGTTACCTCCATACCATAACGTTACCTCCATACCATAACGTTACCTCCATACCATAACGTTACCTCCACACCATAACGTTACCTCCATACCTCCATACCATAACGTTACCTCCATACCATAACGTTACCTCCACACCATAACGTTACCTCCATACCTCCATACCATAACGTTACCTCCACACCATAACGTTACCTCCATACCATAACGTTACCTCCATACCATAACGTTACCACCATACCATAACGTTACCTCCATACCATAACGTTACCTCCATACCATAACGTTACCTCCACACCATAACGTTACCTCCATACCATAACGTTACCACCATACCATAACGTTACCTCCACACCATAACGTTACCTCCATACCTCCATACCATAACGTTACCTCCATACCATAACGTTACCTCCACACCATAACGTTACCTCCATACCTCCATACCATAACGTTACCTCCACACCATAACGTTACCTCCATACCTCCATACCATAACGTTACCTCCATACCATAACGTTACCTCCATACCATAACGTTACCTCCATACCATAACGTTACCTCCACACCATAACGTTACCTCCATACCATAACGTTACCTCCATACCATAACGTTACCTCCACACCATAACGTTACCTCCATACCATAACGTTACCTCCATACCATAACGTTACCTCCACACCATAACGTTACCTCCACACCATAACGTTACCTCCATACCATAACGTTACCACCATACCATAACGTTACCTCCACACCATAACGTTACCTCCATACCTCCATACCATAACGTTACCTCCACACCATAACGTTACCTCCATACCATAACGTTACCTCCATACCATAACGTTACCTCCACACCATAACGTACCTCCATACCTCCATACCATAACGTTACCTCCACACCATAACGTTACCTCCATACCTCCATACCATAACGTTACCTCCATACCATAACGTTACCTCCATACCATAACGTTACCTCCACACCATAACGTTACCTCCATACCATAACGTTACCTCCATACCATAACGTTACCTCCATACCATAACGTTACCACCATACCATAACGTTACCTCCATACCATAACGTTACCTCCATACCATAACGTTACCTCCATACCATAACGTTACCTCCATACCATAACGTTACCTCCACACCATAACGTTACCTCCATACCTCCATACCATAACGTTACCTCCACACCATAACGTTACCTCCACACCATAACGTTACCTCCATACCATAACGTTACCTCCACACCATAACGTTACCTCCATACCATAACGTTACCTCCATACCATAACGTTACCTCCATACCATAACGTTACCTCCATACCATAACGTTACCTCCATACCTCCATACCATAACGTTACCTCCATACCATAACGTTACCTCCATACCATAACGTTACCTCCATACCATAACGTTACCTCCATACCATAACGTTACCTCCATACCATAACGTTTCCTGTCGGTGACAGAGTTAGCATGCAGCTTTAGCTCTGCTCTGTCTAGCTCTGCTTTTCCTGTCAATGTGTGAAACCCAAAGTGTTTCCATCCTTTACTGGATGTGTAGTGTTTACCATGCTGGATTTAACATGGGAGGGTGCAGGTCGTATCCACGACGACCCTCTAACGTTTTAGACACTCTGAGGTTTGTTTTGGTTGACGGATACGGAACGGATATGACGTCACGTCACTCAGACTACCACAATAAAAGCGGTAACCTCCTTCTTCCTCCACATAGACTCAGATGAAGCAGATAGATCCATTCTGGTGTTAAAACATCTGTTTAGAAATCATTTAAATAAATGGTGATACAGAGTGAATCTATTATTTGTCCACCCTAGAAATCTGTCATTGTTTTGTGTATTTAATGTGTTAATTGATTCATGTATATATTCATCTCTTATAGTGTATTCCGGGGGTTAAATGGAACACTGTTTAAGGGTTGAAAATCACTTAAAATATGAAACTTTAAACCTTAACTGAACATGAAGAACTATTGAAGGTATTTAAAATAGATGATGTGAACTGTTTAAGGGCCTTTTTAAGGGGTAAGATAATGTGTTGACTAAGGGCTCTTGAGATAAAGGAGGTTTTAAGGGTTGGATGTGTTGCTGTGTTTCAGGAGCGAGTGACCAAACTGTCCCCCAGAGGACACACCGAGGACGACCTGAGCCGGCTGTTTGAAGCCTCCATGAAGCTCTACTGAGACTTCCTGTCCTTGTGAGGACCAGACACACTCCGTTCAGCTCTGACCTCAGGTCTGACCTCTAACCTCAGGTTTGACCTCAGCTCTGACCTCAGCTCTGATCTCTGACCTCAGCTCTGACCTCTGACCTCAGCTCTGACTTCAGGTCTGACCTCAGCTCTGACTTCAGGTCTGACCTCTGACCTCAGACTTTAGGTCTGACCTCTGACCTCAGCTCTGACTTCAGGTCTGACCTCAGACTTCAGGTCTGACCTCTGACCTCAGCTCTGACCTCTGACCTCAGACTTCAGGTCTGACCTCAGTTCTGACCTCAGGTCTGACCTCTGACCTCACATCTGACCTGTGCTCTGACCTCTGGTCTAACTTCAGGTCTGACCTCTGACCTCAGCTCTGACCTCTGACCTCAGGTCTGCTCTGTGTTGAGCTGCAGCTCCTCTAACAGCCACTAGATGCTGCTGTAGCCGCTGACCTCAGATCTGACCTCTGACCTCAGATTTGACCGCTGACCTGACCTCTGGTTTGACCTCTGATCTGATCTCTGATCATTTTTATCAACTATTGATTTTATGTTTACTCACAAATCTAAAATAAAATCCATGTTTACACGTCAAGCTCGTCGTCTGTTTATTCACCTCACAGGAAACACCCTTTCACAATAAAACACACACACAGCAGGTAGTTAAGGGCAGTGTGTGTGTGTGTGTGTGGTGTGTGTGTGTGTGTGTGTGTGTGTGTGTGTGTGTGTGTGTGTGTGTGGGTTAGGGTTGACGACGACCGTCACGACGACGACGAAGACGGTGAAGAAGCTTCAGTGTCTTCATGTGAAGACGATCGTCTCTCTGAAGTAGAAAGTGTGAACGGTTCCAGCAGGTCACCCAGGAGTGAAACTGATGTATGAAGAATCGAAAAAGGTTATCGGAGTCCGAAGTTCACTTATGATTAAAAACAGGAAGTTAAAAACAGTCGTGTTTTTTTTATTGCACATCAGTCTTAAAAACAATGTTCATAAAGTTTCTTTCACAGGTTTTATGTGCAAAACAAGTTCAATAAAATAATAAATCAATTCAAACATTCATGGAAATAATATTTCATTCAAGCATAAAACTCTAAATAATCAATATTCAGTTACATGCTGCATCAATTCAATAAACTATATATATATTTATCAGGTTTATTCTTGTTTAAAACTCAAATTCAGACGTTCAGTTTTGATCCAAATTGCAACGTTTTAAATAATATAAATATAAAGTGTCTTTGTGTGTTTGAGTCAATAAAATAAATCCATCAGACAGATTTCAAGAAATAAATGCATAAATAAAATCAGTAAGTAAATATGTATATATATATATCTACATAAAGGTTCATTTGAAAATCTGACGTCTTCAGTAAAACTACAAGTAATAATTAAAATGTTTGTTTGTTATAAATTATTAAAATATTGTTCATGTTTTAGTTAAAACCATTCAAATGTAAACTGCTAAATAAATCAATAAAACATCAGTTAGTTGAACTGATGGAGACTCTGCAGTGGGATTAAAATGCTGACTCATGATTCACAGGTCGACTCAGCAGAATGGAGACACTCAAAGTTAGTTTATAATAATAATAACAATAATAATAATAATAAAAAGTCACAGCGTCAGGTTTCTTTCACAAGTCGTCTAATGGACGTTGCTGTTGCTGCAACTGCTGCTGTTACTCCTGCTGCGGATGCTGCTGCTGTTACTGCTGCTGCTGCTGCTCCTGTTGCTGCTGCTGTTACTCCTGCTGCTCCTGTTGCTGCTGCTGTTACTGCTGCTGCTGTTGTTACTCCTGCTGCTCCTGTTGCTGCTGCTGTTACTGCTGCTGCTGCTGTTACTCCTGCTGCTCCTGTTGCTGCTGCTGTTACTGCTGCTGCTGCTGTTACTCCTGCTGCTCCTGTTGCTGCTGCTGTTACTGCTGCTGCTGCTGTTACTCCTGCTGCTCCTGTTGCTGCTGCTGTTACTCCTGCTGCTCCTGTTGCTGCTCCTGTTGCTGCTGCTGCTCCTGTTGCTGCTGCTGTTACTCCTGCTGCTCCTGCTGCTGCTCCTGTTGCTGCTGCTGTTACTACTGCTGCTGCTGTTACTACTGCTGCTCCTGTTGCTGTTACTGCTGCTACTACTGCTTCTGCTGCTGCTCCTGTTGCTGCTGCTGCTGCTGTTACTGCTGCTGCTCCTGTTACTACTGCTGCTGCTGTTACTGCTGATGCTGTTGTTACTACTGCTGCTGATGCTCCTGTTGCTGCTGTTACTCCTGCTGCTGTTACTGCTGCTGCTGTTAATACTACTGCTGCTGCTCCTGTTGCTGTTAATACTGCTGCTGTTACCACTGCTGCTGCTGTTACTGCTGATGCTGTTGTTACTACTGCTGCTGTTACTGCTGCTGTTACTCCTGCTGCTGCTGCTGTTACTACTGCTGCTGCTGCTGTTACTGCTGTTGTTACTACTGCTGCTGCTGCTGTTACTGCTGTTGTTACTACTGCTGCTGCTGCTGCTGCTGTTACTGCTGCTGTTACTGCTGTTGTTACTACTGCTGCTGTTATTACTACTACTGCTGCTGCTGTTGTTACTCCTGCTGCTGCTGCTGCTGCTGCTGCTGCTGCTGCTCCTGCTGCTGCTGTTGTTGTTACTACTGCTGCTGCTGCTGCTGCTACTACTGCTGCTGCTGTTACTGGTGATGGTGATGACGGCGATGATGACGATGATCACGGCTCCACGTAGAGTCGGGCCTGCTCCGTCAGACTCATCTGATCGTCTGTTTTTCCAAACATCACCAGCTGTAGCTCCCCGCTCAGCTGTCAACACAACATCAATAATCAATAATCAAACAACTGATATTAACCGTCATCGTCCGTCTCTCTACCCCAGGGGTCAGGGGTCAGTAACCTTTACTATCAAAGAGCCATTTTAGGCAAAGAAAAAATAAAATGTGTCTGGAACCGCAAAACATGTGATCATTGTGATGAAGGTAACAGTTTATAGTCTAAATATATAGTATATCAGTCCAATGCAGTGAGGGCCAAAGAGACAATGTACTACGGAGTATTAGGGCCACATTCAGGGACAAAACATCTGAGATTTACACAATAAAGTATGGGTTGGTAAACATGAGCAAATGTGGGTAAACGTGTGTAAACTTGGGTTAATGTGGGCAAACGTGAGTAAACGTGTGTAAACGTGAGTAAATGTGTGTAAACGTGGGTAAAGGTGAGTAGACGTGGGTAAACGTGAGTAAACGTGGGTAAACGTGAGTAGACGTGGGTAAACGTGAGTAAATGTGGGTAAACGTGGGTAAACGTGAGTAAACGTGGGTAAACGTGAGTAGACGTGGGTAAACGTGAGTAAATGTGGGTAAACGTGAGTAGACGTGGGTAAACGTGAGTAAATGTGGATAAACGTGAGTAGACGTGGGTAAACGTGAGTAGACGTGGGGTAAATGTGGGTAAACGTGAGTAGACGTGGGGTAAATGTGGGTAAACGTGAGTAGACGTGGGGTAAATGTGGGTAAACGTGAGTAGACGTGGGGTAAATGTGGGTAAACGTGAGTAGACGTGGGGTAAATGTGGGTAAACGTGAGTAGACGTGGGGTAAATGTGGGTAAACGTGAGTAGACGTGGGTAAACGTGAGTAGACGTGGGGTAAATGTGGGTAAACGTGAGTAGACGTGGGGTAAATGTGGGTAAACGTGAGTAGACGTGGGGTAAATGTGAGTAGACGTGGGGTAAATGTGGGTAAACGTGAGTAGACGTGGGGTAAATGTGGGTAAACGTGAGTAGACGTGGGGTAAATGTGGGTAAACGTGAGTAGACGTGGGTAAACGTGAGTAAATGTGGGTAAACGTGAGTAGACGTGGGTAAACGTGAGTAAATGTGGGTAAACGTGAGTAGACGTGGGGTAAATGTGGGTAAACGTGAGTAGACGTGGGGTAAATGTGGGTAAACGTGAGTAGACGTGGGGTAAATGTGGGTAAACGTGAGTAGACGTGGGGTAAATGTGGGTAAACGTGAGTAGACGTGGGGTAAATGTGGGTAAACGTGAGTAAATGTGAGGTTGGTGCTGATAAAAAGCACTGAATAATAATTTTGTCATTTGCCACGTCATCCAGAGCGGACGAACAGAAATCAGAACTGGAAATAGAGACTGTAGGTCCGTCCTCACCTCAAAGGGGTTCAGTCTGTATGCAGGACATTCAGGAGAGTGCAGGTACCCGACTGGCTGCTGACACCACCACACCTCCATCTGTCCATCCAACGGGAAGCAGCCAAACTCCTCACAGCCCGGGACACAGCTGGACTCTCTCTGGACCTGTGAGGCGGAGCTGGACTCTCTCTGGACCTGTGAGACGGAGCTGGACTCTCTCTGGACCTGTGAGACGGAGCTGGACTCTCTCTGGACCTCTGAAGGGGAGCTGGACTCTCTCTGGACCTGTGAGGCGGAGCTGGACTCTCTCTGGACCTGTGAGACGGAGCTGGACTCTCTCTGGACCTCTGAAGGGGAGCTGGACTCTCTCTGGACCTGTGAGGCGGAGCTGGACTCTCTCTGGACCTGTGAGATGGAGCTGGACTCTCTCTGGACCTCTGAAGGAGAGCTGGATTTTCTCTGGACCTCTGAGGGGGAGCTGGACTCTCTCTGGACCTGTGAGGCGGAGCTGGACTCTCCCTGGACCTGTGAGACGGAGCTGGACTCTCCCTGGACCTCTGAGGGAGAGCTGGACTCTCTCTGGACCTGTGAGGCGGAGCTGGACTCTCCCTGGACCTGTGAGACGGAGCTGGACTCTCCCTGGACCTCTGAGGGGGAGCTGGACTCTCTCTGGACCTGTGAGACGGAGCTGGACTCTCCCTGGACCTCTGAGGGGGAGCTGGACTCTCTCTGGACCTGTGAGACGGAGCTGGACTCTCCCTGGACCTCTGAGGGGGAGCTGGACTCTCTCTGGACCTGTGAGGCGGAGGTGGACTCTCTCTGGACCTCTGAGGGGGAGCTGGACTCTCTCTGGACCTGCAGAATGGAGCTCAGCAGACTCTCTCCCTGGACCTGGAGGACAGAAGTCCAACATGTTGGATAACCCCAGACCGTCCTGTTTACAGTGTTGTTTGAATAGAATAGTGACGTATGTTTATATTATATACACACTTGTATTATTTATATTTATATATAATATATATTCATATATATGTCAGCCAAGACAGTCCAACAATGTCAAGAGCCTTCAGCATCTCAGGGTGAATCTCAACCAGCCCCGGTGCTTTGTCGTCGAGAGCTTTTTGACAACCTCAGTGACCTCTGCTAAGGATATGGACAAGCCTTCCCCCGAGTCCTCAAACTCAATGGAGGACGTGTTGGTCGGGTTCAGGAGCTCCTTAAAGTGCTCTTTCCACCGTTAGATAATATCCCCAGTCCGGGTCTGCAGTTCTCATCCCCTGCTGAACACAGCCTGAGTCAAGCCCTGCTTTCTGTTTCTGGTCTTGGTTTGCCAGAACTTCCTTGAGGCAAACCAAAAGTCCTTCTCCGTGGTCTCCCCTAAACTCCTCCCACACCCGGGTTTTTGCTTTGACGACCATCGCAGCTGCAGCCCTTCTAGTCAGCCGGTACCTGTCAGCTGTTTCCTAGACCCTCGGGCCAACCGAGCCCGAAGGGCCTCCTTCTTCAGCTTGACGGCCTCCTTCACCGCTGGCGTCCACCAGCTGATTCTTAGGTTGCTGCCACGACAGGTACTGATGACCTTCCGACCCCAACTCTTAGCAGCCACTCCACAGTGGAGGCTTTGAACATGGCCCACTCAGATTCCTTGTCCCCAGCCTTCCCCGGGATGCACGAAAACTTCTTTGGTGCATAAGCACAAACAACAGTCAGAGACTTCCTCTCAGATACTCCCGGTCACATAGAAGTGACCCTCTCGTTCTCCGGGGGAGCCCAACTACATCTAGTTGGAACTGCTCCACCTCCCGCAGCAGCTCCGGTTCCTTCCCCACCAGAAAGGTGACGTTCCGCATACTTAGAGCCAGTCTGTCATGCCGGGGATCAGCACGCCTAGATCCGTCCGGCCCACACTGCACCCGACCCCAATGTCTGTCCCTGTGGATGGTGGGCCCACAGGGTGGCGGCTCCATGTTGTTCGTCGGGCTGTGCCCGGCCGGGCTCCATGAGCCAAAGCTCGGCCACCAGACGCAACTCAATGCATGTAGACATGGACTGACAGCAGAACATAAAGAATTTTACAAGATTACGAGACAACTGGCGGGGAAGAACTGGACCAGCGGCCGACCAGTGAAGGACAAACAGGGTCAAGTCCAACAGCTGGACCGCTGGAACAGAACTCTCCACAGATAGAACCAGAGATCAACATGAAGTCAACCCACAACCTGAAGGTCAACGGTGGGACGATCTCAAAGGACCAAACAACAAGAGCCATCAAAGCAGCGGGAGATGACTACATTCCCCCCGACAGTATGACTCACTGACCATCTCCTTAACAAGATATGGGACAAGGAAGCAATCCCAACTCATGGAAGACGGGCTTAATGGGCTCCAATCCTAAAAGAGGAAACCTCAGCGAGTGCAACAACTGGAGAGGCAGAATGCTGCTGTCCATTCCCAGCAAAGTTTGGGACAGGAAACAATCGACCCTGGAAACGCAGCTCAGGAAGGATGAATCCAGCCAAGACTGCCACACTTTACGTTCATGTTATGGACAGTCTGGACAGGTCACCACGGTGTCCCCTCTAACACGACCCGGTCTGGTCCCAGTACACCACAGAGAAACATGTAGACTGTAGATGTGTGTCAGACCTCTGAGCTGCTGCTGGACTGTTGGCTGTCAGGATCCACGCTGGGCTCCTCCCACGTCAGGTTCATACTCCTGCTCGAACAAACTGACACCTGAACCACAGACAGAACAAACTGACACCTGAACCACGGACAGAACAAACTGACACCTGAAACACAGACAGAACAAACTGACACCTGAACCACGGACAGAACAAACTGACACCTGAACCACAGACAGAACAAACTGACACCTGAACCACGGACAGAACAAACTGACACCTGAACCACGGACAGAACAAACTGACACCTGAACCACGGACAGAACAAACTGACACCTGAAACACAGACAGAACAAACTGACACCTGAAACACGGACAGAACAAACTGACACCTGAACCACAGACAGAACAAACTGACACCTGAACCACGGACAGAACAAACTGACACCTGAACCACGGACAGAACAAACTGACACCTGAACCACGGACAGAATAAACTGACACCTGAACCACGGACAGAACAAACTGACACCTGAACCACGGACAGAACAAACTGACACCTGAACCACGGACAGAACAAACTGACACCTGAACCACGGACAGAACAAACGTCTCTGAGATCTAAATGGGAGGATCAGAGCTTGTGGTCCATGTCCTCTCACCTCGTCCTGACTCTGGTTGCTGTTGATCTTCAGTGGTGTTGGTGTTTGAGGAGCCGACATCCACAACGCTCTCATCCTCTCTCTGGTCTCCGAGCGCGTCCTGAACATACCAGGTAACACATTTCAAACAGATCAACGATCTATCCACAGTGTAATGTGTGACCTCTGACCCCCCTGACCTACTGGCTGATGTGGTTGTAGCTGCAGTGCAGAAGGGAGTGGTCCTGGTTGGTGTTGGCAGAGTGTTTGAAGGAACAGACGGGAGTGGAGGTGAGAGCTGGACATTGTAACTTCAGTTCCTCCACACCACACAGGCTGAATAGCTGAAGACACACAGAGAGACATCAGATGGACATTTCAGCAAAACAGACAGCAGCAGCGTCTCCAGCGTCCAGGTGTCTTCACCTCAGAGGGGGAGAAGGTCAGAGCCCCCACCGTGCTGCTTCTGGTCCAGGAGGAGGTGGAGTCAATGAAGGAAGCTGCAACCTCACTGTTCATCAGCTGCTCCTTCACACCTGCAACCTTCACACAACAAGCAGGACAACGGGGTAAGACACATTATGAACAATTATGGAAATAAGGAACATTTCCAGGGTTGACTGCCATATAGAGAAAAACATTTTGACCAGTACGGCTCACACCATGACAAAACAACTTCTCATGTTGGTGATGTTGGCCAATTCACTGACACGTTAACTACGTTTGAAGCACCAATGAAATGTTTAGGTTGATGTACTACCCCCCCTCCAATGAATCGCCACCTTAACGTGGTGGAGGGCATTGTGTGGCCCAGTGACCCTGGGAGCTGTGGTGTCGAGGGGGCATATGCTCCTGGTAGGGTCTTCCAAGGCAAAGTGGTTCCAGGGGAGGGGCCTGAACAAGACCGATTCACACATCCTTTATAAGTGTATAGCTGACAGGTACCAACTGACCAGAAGGACTGCAGCTGCGGCGCTAGTCAAAGCAAAAACCCGGGTGTGGGAGGAGTTTTGGGAGACCACGGAGAAGGACTTTTGATTGGCTTCAAGGAAGTTCTGGCAAACCGTTAGATGACTCAGAAAGGAGAAGCAGGGCTTGACTCAGTGGAACTCCTGAACCCGACCAACACGTCCTCCGTAGAGGGGGCAGAGTTTGAAGACCCGGGGGAAGGCTTGTCCATATCCTTGGCAGAGGTCTCTGAGGTAGTCAAAAAGCTCCTCAGCGGCAAGGCGTCGGGGTGGAGGAGGTTCACCTTGAGATGATGAAGGCTCTGGAAATTGTTGGGACTATCTTGGCTGACACGCCTCTTCAGTGTTGCATGTAGATCGGGGACAGTACCTGTGGAACGGCAGACCGGGGTGGTGGTTCCCATTTTTAAAAAGGGGGACCAGAGGGTGTGCTCCAACTACTGGGGTATCGCACTGCTCTGCCTTCCCGGGAAAGTTCATTCTAGAGTGCTGGAAAGAAGACTCCGACCGATTGTCGAACCTCGGTTCCAGGAGGAACAATGCGGAGTCCGTCCTGGCCGTGGAACAGTGGACCTTAGAGAGAGGCTGAGGAGCTCAGACATCCGGAGGGAGCTCGGAGTAGAGCCGCTGCTCCTTCACCTCTAAAGGGACCAGCTGAGGTGGTTCAACATCGAATCAGGATCCTCCTGGACGCCTCTCTTTGGAGGTTTTCCGGGCACGCCCAACTGGTAAGAGGCCCCAGGGTAGACCCAGAACACTCTGGAGAGATTATATATCTGGTCTGGTCTGGGAACGCCTCGTGGTCCCCCAGGAAGAGTTGGACACTTGCTGGGGAGAGGGAGCTGCTGCCCCCCCACGACCCGGCCACGGATTAGAGGAAGAGAATGGATGGATGGAGTTCCTACCTTTAGCAGACATGCAACAGAGTCGTGATGTCACATCGAACAGTTGTGACTAGAATGTTAAGACTGTTTCAAACAACGAGCCGCTGAGAAAAACTGTAAAAGAAAGGTTTAAACTTTAAACCAGTTTTTAGTGTGCAGGTTAAAACATCTTTAGTCTTACATAACTGCTGCTCAGATCGATGACTGACGGGTCGGTGTCCTCTCTGTACAGACAGGTGGTCACATCCTCTGTGTTCTGTGATGAAGTCAGGTTAGATCAGGTTAGACATGATACATCATATTTAGAGTGTATGTTTGAAGTAGATAATATTATATATTATATTATATTATATTATATTATATTATATTATATAGGGAAACATGTAGCAGGTTAGGCTTGAGAGACAATGCCGAGGGTTTTAACAACCCAAACACAGCTGCATTCCAAAATAAAAGCCTCAGCTGATGTACCGCCTCCATCAGCTCCGCGGGCGCCGTCACCTCGCACACGCTCAGTGAGGAGCCGTAACCCGAGGATGCGGGGACACAGACGGAGCACAGGTGGACATGGTTTCTACGGCGCTCGCACAGGCTCTGATCGGCGGAGGAGCAGCTGGACTCGTCCTTCACACTGGACAGACTGTCTGCCTGCTGGAGGAGAGACTATCATTAGTATCATCACTGTGGGTGGAGGATGGGTGGAGTATGGGTGTATGATGGGTGGAGGATGGGTGGAGGATGGGTGGTGTATGGATGGATGATGGGTGGAGGATGAGGACCTTGGTGGAGATGTTGGCTGTCCTGGGGGGGCCGCAGGTCCTGGATGCTGGTCTGGTGGAGGAGGAGGAGCTGGAGGAGTTAGAGGAGGTGTTGGAGGAATGGTGGAGGTGGAGGAGCTGCAGGTATCCCTCCTTCTCCACCTTCCTCTTCAGGGTGGAGTTCCAGTGGTTTTTGATGGAGTTGTCTGTCCTGAGAGGAGATGAAGTATCATAACAGCTGATGAGAGACGGCTCACCCCCGGTTCATCAAAGTCTGTCCCAAAAGTCGAGAAGATAACATGGTCTCCCCTCCGGGGCCACCCTGAGGACACCTGCTGACAGGAGGACACCTGCTGACAGGAGGACACCTGCAGACAGGAGGACACCTGCAGACAGGAGGACACCTGCAGACAGGAGGACACCTGCAGACAGGAGGACACCTGCAGACAGGAGGACACCTGCTGACAGGAGGACACCTGCAGACAGGAGGACACCTGCTGGCGGTCTACGTACCTGCCAGGCAGCAGCTTGGAGATGTCGGCCCAGCGGTTTCCCAGCAGCCTGTGGGCCTGACAGATGACGCGGTCCTCCTCCAGCGTCCAGCCGCTCTTCTTCACCGTCGGGTTCAGGTGGTTGTGCCAGCGCTCGCGGCATTGCTTCCCGTTACGAGTGTGCAGGTGTTTGGCGATGAGCGACCAGCGCTTCACGCCGTACTTCTGAACCAGGTCAATGACCTATACAGGAAGTGACATCACAACATACTATTATTAGTCCAGAATCACGTCCAACAAGTCCTGAGTCACGTCCAACAAATGCAGAGTCACATCTAACAAGTCCGGAGTCACGTCCAACAAATGCAGAGTCACATCTAACAAGTCTGGAGTCACGTCCAACAAATGCAGAGTCACGTCTAACAAGTCCGGAGTCACGTACAACAAGTCCAGAATCACGTCCAACAAATGCCGAGTCACGTCCAACAAGTCCAGAATCACATCCAACAAGTCCCGAATCACGTCAACAAGTCCCGAGTCACGTCCAACAAGTCCCGAGTCATGTTCAACAAGTCCCGAGTCATGTTCAACAAGTGTTGAGTCACCTCCAACAAGTCCAGAGTCACGTCCAACAGGTCCAGAGTCATGTCCAACAAGTCCAACAAGCCAACAAGTCTGAGCTCCCGACTGCTATGTCAGATGCAGTTTTCTAAGGTAGTTATAGTACCGTAGTACTATAGGATAGCAGTATAGTGTAGTAGTAAGTATGGGGGACAGTGTTTACCCTCTCATCCTCCTCTCGAGTCCAAGGACCTTTGACCAGTTCTGGATTCTTTATCTGCTGCCACCTCCGCTGACACTCCACATCTGACCTTTGACCCTGAGACACAGCAGAGACAGGTAGGACCTTCTACACAATGAGCTTCACTTTAAAGGTGCTAAATCCCAGACTGAGAGCAGGTCTACTGATGTGTTGAACCTGGTCAGGTCTCTGGTCTCACACACAAACACACACACACACACACACAACATAAATAAATAACTACTCACTTTGAAATGCAGAGAAACTGAAGACCAGTTGTGTGATCCAAACTCCTTCACCAGTCTGTGTAGCTTCTCATCCTGAGGAGGAAGATCACCTTCATCATCATCATCATCACTATCACTATCATCATCTTCACCATCACCATCATCATCAGACTGTCCAGTGACGGTAAACATCCTGAGAAGAACCAGGAGCTGCTGCATAGCCTGGCACCGATCCATCCACTCCATTCACAAAACAAGCATTTTAACAGTTGTCTGCTTGTCGTCATGGTAACAGACCTGACAATTCGTGAATTCAGACTTTTTACCGATCAGCATCACGATGTAGTTATTTCAGCATCATTTGATCTGTTTATTGATATTAAATCACAGCTCGATCTGTTTATTTTAGGTTCAATTCAATTCAATTCAATTTATTTATTGTGTAGCATCAAATCACAACAGAAGTTATCTCAAGACGCTTTATATATAGAGCAGGTCTATGACCGTACACCATAGTTTAGAGACCCAACAGGATCCACCAAGCGCACTGAGGTTCATACCTCAGTAGAGACGTGTGGCTGCTAGATACTCTAGGTGTGATGAAACTGTATGTGAATACAGATCGGCCGATAATCGGTCGATCCCTAGAACACAGTTTAAGGTGTGAACAGATAAACATGAGTGTAAAGCTCTGAGGGGAGCTGCAGATACAGCTGATCAATCCCTACCAGAGACACCAACACACTGTCACTTCATACATATCTGTGTCCACCTGCAGTAAAAGCCTGTTTGACTGTGAAGGGCCTGGACACACAGGACATACAGGACACACAAGACATACTGGACACACAGGACATACAGGACATACAGGACACACAGTCTCTGAGTTAGACCTGAATGCTAACATGATGAGCATTACCTCGTCTTTTGTCCATCCAGGCTTCTGTAGAGTCACTCTGGAAAATCGTCCTTTACCTCCCAAACAGCTGGAGCGACTCTTCGTACTGAGACAGGAGACAACAGTCAATCAATTAATTAATTAATTAAAATGAATGATCTATGTGTGAGCCAATCAGAGGGATTTATATACGACTACATGAAGCCCAAATACTGACTCTGATATTGTGACAGGTATTAAAGGTGTGTGACAGGTGTTACAGGTGTGTGACAGGTGACAGGTATTACAGGTGTGTGACAGGTGTTACAGGTGTGTGACAGGTGTTACAGGTGTGTGACAGGTGTTACAGGTGTGTGACAGGTGTGTGACAGCTATTACAGGTGTGTGACAGGTACGGTGTGTAAATCAGCTCTCACCAGGACCTGCGGCTTCTGCTGCTCATCACTGCTGCTCATATGAACTGTGACACTGAAACACAGAGTTCAGGTGTTAGATGACAGCTGGTCAGACAGACAGACATCACTGTTACCTGTGTGATCCCATTTTATCACTATTTCTTTTAACATTTCACACTAAACTATGACTCCATTAATTAGTTGCAGCAATACTGACTAACTACTAAGTGTTTCCATGCTGTTCACCTCATTGATATCACACAGGTATATGCTGTTAGCAGTTAGCTGTTAGCTCCCATTCATCTCCATATAAAATCACTCATATTGAAAATAATGTAACTTTGTCCCAGAATGAGAACAGAAGGTTTAGTCTCCCATCCCAGTTCAACACTAGCTCAGTGCTAACCGTTATTAGCAGGTAGTTAGCCGTTGGTTAGCTGTTATTAGCCGTTATTAGCCGTTGGTTAGCCGTTATTAGCCGTTATTAGCATTTATTGGCCGTTATTAGCCGTTGGTTAGCCGTTATTAGCCGTTGGTTAGCCGTTATTAGCCGTTGGTTAGCCGTTATTAGCCGTTGGTTAGCCGTTAGTTAGCCGTTGGTTAGCCGTTATTAGCCGTTGGTTAGCCGTTGGTTAGCCGTTGGTTAGCCGTTATTAGCCGTTATTAGCCGTTGGTTAGCCGTTGGTTAGCCGTTATTAGCCGTTGGTTAGCCGTTGGTTAGCCGTTATTAGCCGTTGGTTAGCCGTTATTAGCCGTTGGTTAGCCGTTATTAGCCGTTGGTTAGCCGTTGGTTAGCCGTTATTAGCCGTTATTAGCCGTTGGTTAGCCGTTATTAGCCGTTGGTTAGCCGTTATTAGCCGTTGGTTAGCCGTTGGTTAGCCGTTATTAGCCGTTGGTTAGCCGTTATTAGCCGTTATTAGCCGTTGGTTAGCCGTTATTAGCCGTTATTAGCCGTTGGTTAGCCGTTGGTTAGCCGTTATTAGCCGTTGGTTAGCCGTTGGTTAGCCGTTGGTTAGCCGTTATTAGCCGTTGGTTAGCCGTTGGTTAGCCGTTGGTTAGCCGTTATTAGCCGTTGGTTAGCCGTTATTAGCCGTTATTAGCCGTTGGTTAGCCGTTATTAGCCGTTATTAGCCGTTGGTTAGCCGTTATTAGCCGTTATTAGCCGTTGGTTAGCCGTTATTAGCCGTTATTAGCCGTTATCCGTTAGCGGGTCCAGAGAGCCGTTGGCGGTTAAATGAGAGAAATTGACATTAAACCGACACTTTATCCGGTAAAAGTCTGTAGTCTGTGTCCCGGTATGTTACCGGCTCTATATCCGCTGATTCGGTGTGAACCGGCAGAGATCGGTAGATCGGTAGATTTACCGGCGACGGTTGGAGGAGGAACGGCTCGAGACGGTCCAATCAGAGCTCGAGCTCTCTGACACGAGAACACACAGACTCTCCTCTGATTGGACAGCCCGCTGCTGACGTCACTATTTATATATATTATTTTATATATGTCATTCATTTATTATTTTATTAATTAGTTAATTAACTAATTAATTAATTAATTAATTAAATACTATTTATTATTAATGTATCTATTTATTTATCAATCTATTTATTTATGTATCTATTTAATCATGTATTTATTTATCTATATATTCATTTATTTATTTATCTATCTATCTATTTATTATTAATTTATCTATTTATTTATTTATTTATCAATCTATTTATTTATTTATATATATATTTATTTATTTATCTATCCATCTTTTTATTTATTTATTCATGTATTCATTTATATTAAATGATTAATAAAATAAGTCACCTTATACCTAATACTAATACCTTTTTTTAAATAAATGAAAATCCTTAAAATGAAACACAAATTAAATACATTTTCCGTTCATATTGTCTATTTCTGTGCTTGTAAATTATAAGATTCGTTATATTGTATATGCCATTATTATTATATAAGTTAAATAAAATCCAGTGTCTCAAAGTACAGAGGGGAAAGAATAAAATACTTAACAGATAAAACCACAGAGCAAATACAGCATATTAGAATCAAACAGATAACATTAATAAAAGGCTTTTTATGAAGATGTCATTTAAAGTTCTTCTTAAAATAAACTGTCAAACCGACTGCTAACCAGAGAGGCTGATGTGAGCTCAGTCATACACTGTCAATAACTCCTAATATCCTGCTGCTCTTATAGATTAGAATTCTTACAGTCTTTAATGCACATTTTTCTGTAACATGTACATATCACTTTATGTCCATATTGTAATATGTCCATACCTATCACTGTAAATATAAGTCCTACTCACTGTACATATAGACATATAGACATATAGACATATATACATGTACATCCTGTACATAATCATCCAGTCCATGTATATACATCCAGTATTTATTTCTTTGTACTATTTGTATTGTTTACAACTCCCAAACACTTGACTTGTATACAGACATTTGATTTTTATGTTATATTTATTTGTATTATTGTATTCTTTTATTCTGTTATTTCTGTTCGGTGTATGTACATTGAGAGAGCTGTATAGAACTCAGAGTCAAATTCCTTATATGGATAAACTGTAGGCCTACTTGATTAAATAAACCTGATAAATATACTTTGATAGTTAATTACTAGTTCTACAAGCTGAATGTGTGCGATTGTACATAAATTGTTGATTTCTGACCAAAGAGTGATTTTCCTTTGTTTTATTAAAATAATTTTAAAGGTAAAATTATTCAGAAATTCATGAGAAAAAAAAGGGAAAGTTTTGAGGAGATAAACTTCTTCTCCTAAAGATTTGTCGCGCGATGTCTATTATTTATTTATTTGTTTATCCTTTGTAGTAGCCTATTTTTTTCTTTTAATAATTTTATTTTAGAAAATATAAGTACAAATGTAAGTACATTAACAGTATACACACAGAAAAACTGTTCATGCCAGGGGCACAAAAAATAAAGTAAAATAAATAGCAGTTAAAAAAAAACATATTCATCTATATAAAGAAAACGTAATAACAGTTCAAAATAAATTGCCATCGGTCCATAATAAATGTATCAAACACATAATTAGTTTGAATTGCCTTCTTATTCTTTCTTGGTGTCCACATCTCGGAGGACATGAAGTGGTCTCGGCATGTGGACACACTGGTGAAGACATCCCAGCAGCGCCTTTACAACCTAAGAAGGCTGAAGAAATTCGGTTTGTCCTCACCTGTACTGAGGAACTTCTACAGGTGCACTATTGAGAGCATCACGACCGGGTGCATCATCACCTGGTATGGCAAACGCTCCGAGCAGGATCGACGGCGGCTTCAGAGAGTGGTGCGGTCGGCCCAGCGGCTCACAGGAGGAGTGCTGCCTAACTTGGAGGACATATACACCAAGAGATGTGTAACCAAGGCAAACAAGATCATTGCTGATCCCAGTCACTCGAGCCATGGCCTCTTCATCAGGAAGCAGTCCAAGAGGAAGCCTGGCTACATCAGCATCAGAGCTAAAACCAACCGCCTCAGAAACAGCTTCTATCCCCAGGCCATCCGGATGCTGAGCTGAGTCTCACAACTGACCCTGACCCACTGCAGCCCTGTCTCTGTCCCTGTCTCTGTCTCTGTCCATTCATCCATTCATCCATTCGTACCCACCTCCTCACCCTTGGTTACACTGCACTTATTGCACCACATACTTACGGGTGTGCGGGTGGGTGTATATATTCTGTGTATATTCTTTGTTATTTATTTTATAATTGTCTCATATTTATCGAACAATTTGCTATTGTTGCTGTTATATTTATATGTTTATAAGGATGATTGTATTTAATTCATTATTGTTATTCAATAGATTGAGAGATCGATCGATTGTCTATTATACAAGGATGAGAGAGTAACAAACAGGAACAAAGAATCTCACTGCCATCTCAATGTGTATGTGATCAATAAACTAAACCTGAACTTGAACTTAATGTTTCTATTCGTGGCTCGATATTGTCCCAGTTCTTGGCTGCAGCCTGCAGCAGCGCTGTCACTGTCCGAATGGTAAAACTCAAATTCCCAGAATCCTTTTGCGCGGTGATGCTTGCTCCCGCCCGTTGTGAAAATCTCCCGGCATGCTTTACTGCAGGCCGAGAAGAAGAAGCGTCATGATGGAGTCCGCTGGAGGCTGAAGATTCAAACGGCTTCAGTTCAGCTCGATCACCGGAGAGACCTGCAGACCTCCAGACCTGCAGACCCGCATGCTCCTGCAGAGGGAGGAGCGTAGCCGGTTAGACTCAGCTCGATAGACCGACCCGCACTCTGCAGCGGAGACACACGGTGAGTTCTTCAGCCTAGCACCGGGCCGCCATTTAACCCGGGACACCAGAACACCAGAACACCACCACACCACCACCGGGCCGCTACCGAACACACCACACTGCGAGCTGCACCTCTCACAGCGCGTGAGTCCTCTGCAGTGTGTTTAGAAGATGAGCTAGCTGCTAACGGAGCTAACGGAGCTAACGGAGCTAACGGTTAGCCTGTTAGCACAGCTAGTCGCACGAGCTAACGGTGTTAGCAACAACATCCTGGAGTCACAACACGCTATGATTCAAACCAGCGACACAGAGACACAGAGACAGACAGAGATACAGAGACACAGAGACACAGAGACAGACAGAGACACAGAGACACAGAGACAGAGAGATACAGAGACACAGAGACACAGAGAGACAGAGAGAGATACAGAGACACAGAGAGACAGAGAGAGATACAGAGATACAGAGACACAGAGAGATACAGAGACACAGAGAGACAGAGAGAGATACAGAGACACAGAGAGACAGAGAGAGATACAGAGACACAGAGACACAGAGAGACAGAGAGAGATACAGAGAGACAGAGAGAGATACAGAGACACAGAGACACAGAGAGACAGAGAGAGATACAGAGACACAGAGAGAGATACAGAGACACAGAGAGACAGAGAGAGATACAGAGACACAGAGACAGAGGGACACACAGAGAGAGACACGGACACAGAGACAGAGGCATAGAGAGAGAGAGAGAGAGAAACCGAGAGGGACACAGAGAGACAGAGAGAGATACAGAGGGACACAGAGGGACACAGAGAGAGAGACACGGACACAGAGAGAGAGACACGGACACAGAGAGAGAGACACGGACACAGAGAGAGAGACACGGACACAGAGAGAGAGACACGGACACAGAGACAGAGGCATAGAGAGAAAGAGAGAGAAACCGAGAGGGACACAGAGAGACAGAGAGAGATACAGAGGGACACAGAGGGACACAGAGAGAGAGACACGGACACAGAGACAGAGACACGGACACAGAGACAGAGGCATAGAGAGAAAGAGAGAGAAACCGAGAGGGACACAGAGAGAGATACAGAGGGACACAGAGGGACACAGAGAGAGAGACACGGACACAGAGACAGAGGCATAGAGAGAGAGAGAAACCAAGAGGGACACAGAGAGACAGAGAAGGACAGAGGGAAACGAGAGAGAGAGACACAGAGTCACACATCTTCACCGTGTGTGTGTGTGTACAGTGCGTTAGCTCGCTGTTAGCCGCGGTGGATCAGTCAAACCTCGTGTTGCACAGTTTGGTAGTTTCAGGTACTTGTGTTTTACTTGAGTATTTTCATGTTCTGCTACTTTATATTTCTCCTCTACTATACCTCAAAGGTAACTATAGTACTTTATACTCTACTATACCTCAAAGGTAACTATAGTACTTTATACTCTACTATACCTCAGAGGTAACTATAGTACTTTATACTCTACTATACCTCAGAGGTAACTATAGTACTTTATACTCTACTATACCTCAGAGGTAACTATAGTACTTTATACTCTACTATACCTCAAAGGTAACTATAGTACTTTATACTCTACTATACCTCAAAGGTAACTATAGTACTTTATACTCTACTATACCTCAAAGGTAACTATAGTACTTTATACTCTACTATACCTCAAAGGTAACTATAGTACTTTATACTCTACTATACCTCAGAGGTAACTATAGTACATCTCTGTGTTACTGAGGGCTGTGTTCCTGAGGGACGGATGTGTTACCGTGGTTACCGGTTTACTGCGGGATGGATGTGTTACCGTGTTACCGAGGGACGGATGTGTTACCGTGTTACCGAGGGAGGGATGGATGTGTTACCGAGGGACGGATGTGTTACCGAGGGACGGATGTGTTACCGAGGGATGTGTTACCGTGTTACCGAGGGACGGATGTGTTACCGAGGGAGGGATGTGTTACCGAGGGAGAGATGTGTTACCGAGGGAGGGATGTGTTACCGAGGGACGGATGTGTTACCGAGGGACGGATGTGTTACCGAGGGAGGGATGTGTTACCGAGGGACGGATGTGTTACCGAGGGAGGGATGGATGTGTTACCGAGGGACGGATGTGTTACCGAGGGACGGATGTGTTACCGAGGGATGTGTTACCGTGTTACCGAGGGACGGATGTGTTACCGAGGGAGGGATGTGTTACCGAGGGAGAGATGTGTTACCGAGGGAGGGATGTGTTACCGAGGGACGGATGTGTTACCGAGGGACGGATGTGTTACCGAGGGAGGGATGTGTTACCGAGGGACGGATGTGTTACCGAGGGAGGGATGTGTTACCGAGGGACGGATGTGTTACCGAGGGACGGATGTGTTACCGAGGGAGGGATGTGTTACCGAGGACTGTGGGCTGTGTTACCGTGAGATGGATGTGTTACCGAGGGATGTGTTACCGTGTTACCGAGGGATGGATGTGTTACCGAGGGATGGATGTGTTACCGAGGGATGTGTTACCGTGTTACCGAGGGATGGATGTGTTACCGAGGGATGTGTTACCGTGTTACCGAGGGATGGATGTGTTACCGAGGGATGTGTTACCGTGTTACCGAGGGATGGATGTGTTACCGAGGGATGTGTTACCGTGTTACCGAGGGATGGATGTGTTACCGAGGGATGTGTTACCGTGTTACCGAGGGATGGATGTGTTACCGAGGGATGTGTTACCGTGTTACCGAGGGAGGGATGTGTTACCGAGGGAGGGATGTGTTACCGAGGGATGGATGTGTTACCGAGGGACGGATGTGTTACCGAGGGAGGGATGTGTTACCGAGGACTGTGGGCTGTGTTACCGTGAGATGGATGTGTTACCGAGGGATGTGTTACCGTGTTACCGAGGGATGGATGTGTTACCGAGGGATGTGTTACCGTGTTACCGAGGGAGGGATGTGTTACCGAGGGAGGGATGTGTTACCGAGGGATGGATGTGTTACCGAGGGAGGGATGTGTTACCGAGGGCTGTGGGCTGTGTTACCGTGAGACGGCTGTGTTACCGAGGGATGTGTTACTGAGGGCTGGATGTGTTACCGAGTACTGTGTTACTGTGTTACCGTGTTACCGAGGGAGGGATGTGTTACCGAGGGAGGGATGTGTTACCGAGGGAGGGATGTGTTACCGAGGGACGGATGTGTTACCGAGGGAGGGATGTGTTACCGAGGGACGGATGTGTTACCGAGGGAGGGATGTGTTACCGAGGGACGGATGTGTTACCGAGGGAGGGATGTGTTACCGAGGGAGGGATGTGTTACCGAGTGAGGGATGTGTTACCGAGGGACGGATGTGTTACCGAGGGAGGGATGTGTTACCGTGAGACGGATGTGTTACCGAGGGATGTGTTACCGTGTTACCGAGGGACGGATGTGTTACCGAGGGACGGATGTGTTACCGAGGGAGGGATGTGTTACCGAGGGACGGATGTGTTACCGAGGGACGGATGTGTTACCGAGGGAGGGATGTGTTACCGAGGACTGTGGGCTGTGTTACCGTGAGACGGATGTGTTACCGAGGGATGTGTTACCGTGTTACCGAGGGATGGATGTGTTACCGAGGGATGTGTTACCGTGTTACCGAGGGATGGATGTGTTACCGAGGGATGTGTTACCGTGTTACCGAGGGATGGATGTGTTACCGAGGGATGTGTTACCGTGTTACCGAGGGAGGGATGTGTTACCGAGGGATGGATGTGTTACCGAGGGAGGGATGTGTTACCGAGGACTGTGGGCTGTGTTACCGTGAGACGGCTGTGTTACCGAGGGATGTGTTACCGTGTTACTGAGGGCTGGATGTGTTACCGAGTACTGTGTTACTGTGTTACCGAGGGAGGGATGTGTTACCGAGGGATGTGTTACCGAGGGAGGGATGTGTTACCGAGGGAGGGATGTGTTACCGAGGGAGGGATGTGTTACCGAGGGAGGGATGTGTTACGAGTGGACGGATGTGTTTACCGGAGGGAGGGATGGTTACGAGGGATGGATGTGTTACGAGGGACGTATGTTTTACCGAGGGAGGGATGTGTTACCGATGGACGGATGTGTTATCAGAGGGAGGATGTGTTACAGAGGGAGGGATTGTTAGAGGGCGGATGTGTTACAGAGGAGGGGATGATGTTACCGAGGGAGGGATGGTGTTACCGTGAGAAGGGATGTGTACCGAGGGATGTGTTACAGTGTTACGAGGGACTGATGTGTTTACCGAGGGCGGAGTGTTACCGAGGGAGGGATGTGTTACCGAGGGAGGGATGTGTTACCGAGGGATGTGTACCGTGTTACTGAGGGATGGATGTGTTACCGAGGGGTGGATGTGTTACCGAGGACTGTGTTACTGTGTTACCGAGGGACGGATGTGTTACCGAGGGATGGATGTGTTACTGAGGGATGGATGTGTTACCGTGTTACCGAGGGAGGGATGGATGTGTTACCGAGGGACGGATGTGTTACCGAGGGACGGATGTGTTACCGAGGGATGTGTTACCGAGGGAGGGATGTGTTACCGAGGGACGGATGTGTTACCGAGGGAGGGATGTGTTACCGAGGGAGGGATGTGTTACCGTGTTACCGAGGGACGGATGTGTTACCGAGGGATGTGTTACCGTGTTACCGAGGGAGGGATGTGTTACCGAGGGAGGGATGTGTTACCGTGTTACCGAGGGAGGGATGTGTTACCGAGGGATGGATGTGTTACCGAGGGATGTGTTACCGTGTTACCGAGGGATGGATGTGTTACCGAGGGACGGATGTGTTACCGAGGGAGGGATGTGTTACCGAGGGAGGGATGTGTTACCGAGGGACGGATGTGTTACCGAGGGAGGGATGTGTTACCGAGGGAGGGATGTGTTACCGAGGGAGGGATGTGTTACCGAGGGACGGATGTGTTACCGAGGGAGGGATGTGTTACCGAGGGACGGATGTGTTCCTTTGGTGTTAACAATCTGTAAAACAATAGTAGCTGATTAGTTCTTTATTTCTGCGTTATAGATTTATAGTTGTTAACATGTCGGCTCCTCTCTGGTGTTACGTTACTACAACAAAATAACCATCCGCTCTCCCATCCTGCAGGTATAGCGGGTCACCATGGCGACGGACATCGGATCGCCACAGCGGTTCTTCCACATGCCGCGCTTCCAGCACCAGGCGCCGCGGCAGGTGTTCTACAAGAGGCCGGACTTCGCCCAGCAGCAGGCCATGCAGCAGCTCACCTTCGACGGGAAACGCATGAGGAAGGCTGTGAACCGCAAGACCATCGACTACAACCCATCTGTCATCAGACACCTGGAGGTAAACATACCTGCTGAAATCCATTATTATTATGAATTAGGGCTGTCAAGTTAATGTGATAAGTTTTAAAGCCAGAGTGAACATACTGGTATCATTTGAAACTATAAAACCTGATGAATCCATCGGTACCAACCAGGTCAGACTAGCTGGTCCTGAAGGAGGTTAAATAACGCTCCACACTGACACTAAATGTTAGCGAGGAAAAACTGTAATGTCCGTTTTCAAAGGGTTCCCTTGACCTCTGACCTCCAGATCAGTGAATGTAAATGGGTTCTATGGGTACCCACGAGTCTCCCCTTTACAGACATGACCACTTTATGATCATCACATGCAGTTTGGGGCAAGTCATAGTCAAGTCAGCACGCTGACACACTGACAGCTGTTGTTGCCTGTTGGGCTGCAGTTTGCCATGTTATGATTGGAGCATATTGTTTTATGTTAAATGCAGTACCTGTGAGGGTTTCTGGATCAATATCTGTCATTGATCTGTGTTGTTCATTGATTTACAATATAAATATATACATACATTTACATAAAGCAGCATATTAGTCCACTCCCATGTTGATAAGAGGATTAAATACTGGAGAGAACAGCTGTGATGCAGGCATTTGTTTTCTTAATGCAGTACAGAGCCTATAAACTGGATTGATTTGAATAACTTTAATAACTGTATTATCTACGTAAATACCAGTATGGCATGGAGACTCCTGATCGTCAGATACTGAGTATTAAATGACTGAGATCAGGATGAGGACATCCCTGGTTATAATAAAGCATACTGATTATAAACGATCAATAGGGAGAGGGTTACCAGTACATGGAGCTGACCAGTCTCAGTGTTGGCGGTCTTACTGGGACCAGTTCAGCAGGACAGAGAAGCTTCAGCCTCCAGTCAGTCTGAAATGAACTGACTGTTTCTGTGTTTGCAGAATCGTTTGTGGCAACGAGACCATCGAGACTTCAGAGCCTTACAGCCGGACGCAGGATGTTATAATGATGTGAGTACAGACACTGACTGACTGATGACTGAGTCCTACTCATAGTAGAGCTGGATGATCCACCTTTCTCCTGATTCTATACTATCACCATACCTGGGTGATGATTCCATATGTATTGGGATTCGATGTTCTGATTTCTAGTAATTGTTGTTAACTTGTTGACCTCTAGGCCATGAAGGGAACAAGATGAATCATCCACTTCTAGGGACTTTTACTTTGTAAAATCTCTAAATGAATCCAGTAAGAATGTTTGATTTTCAGCACGTCTGTAGTCAGAGACGTCCTGAAGTCAAATATATCAGGATCATTGTCAAGAGTTATTTATTATATTTATTAACCAGCAACCCAGAAATCAAAGAATAAAGACATTTCCCTCACAGATTAGTGGGATTTTCTTTTAATTTATAAGGGACATGTAATGTTTTATCCTTCTGGTGAATATAATCCATCAATCTGATTTCCATAGATGTATTTAGTATCTACAGTTCCCTTTGTTAACACCTTATTTTGAAAAGCTGACGTAGTCACACATGTCTATTTCCTGTAACTTCTCCAAGGTGGTCTCTAGCTCTCCCGTCAGCTCCATCGGGGCCGTAGCTCTAGAGCTCAGTGGTAGAAGAGGACACACAGAGTGTTTAACAGAGAAATGATGCCAGCAGATGAGCTGAAACTGAAACTGATGTGTTTTGTGAATGACTAAACCAGAGGTTTGTTTGTGTCTCTCAGCTGGTTCCTCCGGTGGGCATGTTGAACAACCCGATGAACGCTGTCACCACTAAGTTTGTTCGAACTTCCACCAACAAAGTCAAGTGTCCCGTGTTTGTGATCAGGGTGAGCTGTCCTCTCCACATCCACACTGATTATACACAGATAAAGGCTCTTATTGTGAAACTCCTGTTTGTTTTGAAAGGCGCTGTAGATGATGTTGTTGTTTGAGAGATGTATTCCAGCGTTAACAGCAGCAGACTGATGTATTAATATCTGTGTGAGAGGATGACATCACAGGTTCCCTGTGTTTCCTGTTTGTCTCCAGTGGACTCCTGAAGGTCGCCGTCTCGTCACCGGGGCCTCCAGTGGAGAGTTCACCCTGTGGAACGGACTCACCTTCAACTTTGAGACCATTTTACAGGTAAACACACACCTGTACATCAGAGCTGTATATAAACACACACCTGTACATCAGAGCTGTATATAAACACACACCTGTACATCAGAGCTGTATATAAACACACACCTGTACATCAGAGCTGTATATAAACACACACCTGTACATCAGAGCTGTATATAAACACCTGTACATCAGAGCTGTATATAAACACCTGTACATCAGAGCTGTATATAAACACCTGTACATCAGAGCTGTATATAAACACCTGTACATCAGAGCTGTATATAAACACCTGTACATCAGAGCTGTATATAAACACCTGTACATCAGAGCTGTATATAAACACACACCTGTACATCAGAGCTGTATATAAACACACACCTGTACATCAGAGCTGTATATAAACACACACCTGTACATCAGAGCTGTATATAAACACACACCTGTACATCAGAGCTGTATATCAGAGCTGTATATAAACACACACCTGTACATCAGAGCTGTATATAAACACACACCTGTACATCAGAGCTGTATATAAACACACACCTGTACATCAGAGCTGTATATAAACACAACCTGTACATCAGAGCTGTATATAAACACACACCTGTAGATCAGAGCTGTATATAAACACACACCTGTACATCAGAGCTGTATATAAACACCTGTACATCAGAGCTGTATATAAACACCTGTACATCACAGCTTTATATAAACACACTGTGAAAGACTGCCACGTTGCTCTTTGAATGCAGAACTAATACAGTATCTATACATGCTTATCTGTCATCCGTCCAAAGCTGATTTACGTATCCACGCTGACCCTCCAACGCTTTCTACTTTATAGTTTTGGCTCGCTGTGGTTTGTTTTGGTTGATGGATACAGAAAGGATATGACTTTTAACCCCCCTGGTCCTCTCTGTCCTCTGCAGGCCCACGACAGTCCGGTCCGGGCCATGACCTGGTCTCACAACGACATGTGGATGCTGACGGCGGACCACGGCGGCTACGTGAAGTACTGGCAGTCCAACATGAACAACGTGAAGATGTTCCAGGCTCACAAGGAGGCCATTAGAGAAGCCAGGTTTATACCCAATCTCCCATTTTCTGTAGTTAACTCCAGTCTCTTACTGTCAGCGCTGCAGTGCCACGCTGCAGCCACGCGGGGGCGCCGCCTCGCCTCGCACAGCATGTTGTTGTTGTTGTGGTTGATTCATGACAGATGTAAGTGTGTGCTGTTGCAACACTGCAGTTATCTGTTGTTGATGTTCTTCCTGATGTGGCTGATGAGCTGTTTATCTCTGTTCTGCTGAATAAAGTCATCAATCATTGATCTTTAACATCTGGTTTGGGTAGGCCCAGTGGTTCGGGTGGACACCAGGGATCAATAATAAAGTTTTAGCAGGGATCAATAAAGTTTTAAAATCAAGTGAATAAAGAGAAGCTCCTTCACACAGTCACGCTGCTGGTCTGAACCTCATCCAACAGGCAGCTGTAGATGTTCTAAATAAAGGTTTGAGTTCAACACCTTAAACACAGCGCGCCCTGGGAACTACCCCCTCTAAACACTGAATCCTACATCTCCCATGATGCACCTGGATAGTGGCTTTCACACTCCACACCTCAGTTTGGGATGCAGACTGGATGTTAGACAACTGTGAGACCAGCATGAAGCTGGGGGAAACTGTTAGCTTAGCTTAGCACAATGACTGGAAGCAGTGGGAAACTGTTAGCTTAGCTTAGCACAATGACTGGAAGCAAAGGGAAACTGTTAGCCTAGCTTAGCACAATGACTGGAAGCAAAGGGAAACTGCTAGCCTAGCTTAGCACAATGACTGGAAGCAAAGGGAAACTGCTAGCCTAGCTTAGCACAATGACTGGAAGGAGGGGAAACTGTTAGCCTAGCTTAGCACAATGACTGGAAGGAGGGGAAACTGCTAGCCTAGCTTAGCACAATGACTGGAAGCAAAGGGAAACTGCTAGCCTAGCTTAGCACAATGACTGGAAGCAGAGGGAAACTGCTAGCCTAGCTTAGCACAATGACTGGAAGCAGAGGGAAACTGCTAGCCTAGCTTAGCACAATGACTGGAAGCAAAGGGAAACTGCTAGCCTAGCTTAGCACAATGACTGGAAGCAGAGGGAAACTGCTAGCCTAGCTTAGCACAATGACTGGAAGGAGGGGGTAACTGCTAGCCTAGCTTAGCACAATGACTGGAAGGAGGGGGAAACTGTTAGCCTAGCTTAGCACAATGACTGGAAGGAGGGGAAACAGTTAGCCTAGCTTAGCACAATGACTGGAAGCAAAGGGAAACTGCTAGCCTAGCTTAGCATAATGACGAAGCAGAGGGAAACTGCTAGCCTAGCTTAGCACAATGAATGGAAGGAGGGGGTAACTGCTAGCCTAGCTTAGCACAATGACTGGAAGGAGGGGGAAACTGTTAGCCTAGCTTAGCACAATGACTGGAAGGAGGGGAAACGGTTAGCCTAGCTTAGCACAATGACTGGAAGGAGGGGAAACTGTTAGCCTAGCTTAGCACAATGACTGGAAGCAGTGGGAAACTGTTAGCCTAGCTTAGCACAATGACTGGAAGCAAAGGGAAACTGCTAGCCTAGCTTAGCACAATGACTGGAAGGAGGGGAAACAGTTAACCTAGCTTAGCACAATGACTGGAAGGAGGGGAAACGGTTAACCTAGCTTAGCACAATGACTGGAAGCAAAGGGAAACTGCTAGCCTAGCTTAGCACAATGACTGGAAGGAGGGGGAAACTGTTAGCCTAGCTTAGCACAATGACGAAGGAGGGGAAACAGTTAGCCTAGCTTAGCACAATGACTGGAAGGAGGGGGAAACTGTTAGCCTAGCTTAGCACAATGACTGGAAGGAGGGGAAACAGTTAGCCTAGCTTAGCACAATGACTGGAAGGAGGGGAAACGGTTAACCTAGCTTAGCACAATGACTGGAAGCAAAGGGAAACTGCTAGCCTAGCTTAGCACAATGACTGGAAGGAGGGGAAACAGTTAGCCTAGCTTAGCACAATGACTGGAAGGAGGGGAAACGGTTAACCTAGCTTAGCACAATGACTGGAAGCAAAGGGAAACTGCTAGCCTAGCTTAGCACAATGACTGGAAGGAGGGGGAAACTGTTAGCCTAGCTTAGCACAATGACGAAGGAGGGGAAACAGTTAGCCTAGCTTAGCACAATGACTGGAAGGAGGGGAAACGGTTAGCCTAGCTTAGCACAATGATTGGAAGCAAAGGGAAACTGCTAGCCTAGCTTAGCATAATGACTGGAAGCAGAGGGAAACTGCTAGCCTAGCTTAGCATAATGACTGGAAGCAGAGGGAAACTGCTAGCCTAGCTTAGCACAATGACTGGAAGCAGGGGGAAACTGCTAGCCTAGCTTAGCACAATGAATGGAAGCAGGGGGAAACTGCTAGCCTAGCTTAGCACAATGACTGGAAGGAGGGGGAAACTGTTAGCCTAGCTTAGCACAATGACTGGAAACTGGGGGAAACTGTTAGCCTAGCTTAGCACAATGAATGGAAGCAGAGGGAAACTGCTAGCCTAGCTTAGCACAATGACTGGAAGGAGGGGGAAACTGTTAGCCTAGCTTAGCACAATGACTGGAAACTGGGGGAAACTGTTAGCCTACCTTAGCACAATGACTGGAAGGAGGGGGAAACTGTTAGCCTAGCTTAGCACAATGACTGGAAGCAGTGGGAAACTGTTAGCCTAGCTTAGCACAATGACTGGAAGGAGGGGGAAACTGTTAGCCTAGCTTAGCACAATGACTGGAAACTGGGGGAAACTGCTAGCCTAGCTTAGCACAATGACTGGAAGCAGTGGGAAACTGTTAGCCTAGCTTAGCACAATGACTGGAAGGAGGGGAAACAGTTAGCCTAGCTTAGCACAATGACTGGAAGGAGGGGAAACGGTTAGCCAAAATGTAATTTGATGTAAAATTCACAATGTAATATATGACCTGTCATGTGGTAATGATACTGATTAGTCTCCCTGATGGAGACAGACTGACTGATGTGATAAAGGGACAGTGATGGAGTATTTAGGACTCTCAGCTACAGGGTTCTTTGGGGGATATTTTTTTCTGGTGGAGCGGATGAATGAAAAAATGAAAACAATAATCACTTCATTTTGGGTCGTAACGCGTAACTTGACAGTAAATGTAATAATATGACCTACCTGTTAGTTCTGTGTTCCATTACTTTGTTCCAGCTAATAGTAATAGATTACTGTAACAACACTGCCAATGATTTACTACATCAGGTCAGTAAAGACTGAAGTCAGTGTGTCAATCTGTTGCTAGGAAACGTGTAGCGCCGCCCAATCAGGAGCAATCAGCTGTGTGAACAGGAAGTGACTTTAGCATCAGGAGTAGGGAGACCAGGTCCAAACAAACCAAATGTGGGACAAAGAGTCTGTCTGTGCGGGACAATGTGGGACAATGATGGACACGTTACCCAGGCTGAGAGGTCGTCTACAGTTTAGATATAAAGTCTATCTAACTGAAATAAAAAACATGTCTGTTCTATCTGGTAACAGCTCTATGCTTTAATGCATCCGGAGATCACGTGAACTGAGTGGCTTCATGTCGTATTCAATAATCTCCTTCAGCCGTCTTATAAATACGTCTCAGTAGTTTCTCAGTCTTTGTTGTAGCTGCTCTTCCTTTCCTTTGTGTTAGTTTCCATCATATTCCTCCTTAATCTGAACCGCTCGGGACTTTGCGGTGACGCTATTTTCCCCGTTGGGCGTAGCGTAGCAAAGCCGGTGAGATGTTAACCTGAACCTGACCCAGGTGTGCTCAGTCTGACAGCCAACGCAGCGCCGTGACGGTGACAGCCTGCTTCAAATCAAATGAAACGGCTTTGATGTGGCGTGGTGGAGAATTTACATTGTGTGGATGAGCAACATAATGCATGTTTTAGCACGCGTTCTCTAGCGCCACATAGTGGACACAGGAAGTGGTGAAAGAATTTGGAATCCGTCATTTCCTGTGCCGCTCAATCCACGCAGGAAATAACGTCTAGCTTGTGCGTGCAGTGTCCGATGGTCACTGAAATGTAGGGCTGCGTCGACCGGCGTCCCGCCAGGACCCCCGGTGTGCACAGAGCTGTGAGAGCCCGACCTATCAGCGATAATTAGTAATAATTAAAGCTCATCAGACGGCGTTTTGGTGTCAATACAAAGACTGGAAGCAGGGGAGCTGCTAGCCTAGCTTAGCACAATGACTGTAAGCAGGGGGGCTGTTAGCCTAGCTTAGCACAATGACTGGAAGCAGGGGGTAACTGCTAGCCTAGCTTAGCACAATGACTGGAAGCAGGGGGGCTGTTAGCCTAGCTTAGCACAATGACTGGAAGCAGGGGGTAACTGCTAGCCTAGCTTAGCACAATGACTGGAAGCAGGGGGGCTGTTAGCCTAGCTTAGCACAATGACTGGAAGCAGGGGGTAACTGCTAGCCTAGCTTAGCACAATGACTGGAAGCAGGGGGGCTGTTAGCCTAGCTTAGCACAATGACTGGAAGCAGGGGGTAACTGCTAGCCTAGCTTAGCACAATGACTGGAAGCAGGGGGGCTGTTAGCCTAGCTTAGCACAATGACTGGAAGCAGGGGGTAACTGCTAGCCTAGCTTAGCACAATGACTGGAAGCAGGGGGGCTGTTAGCCTAGCTTAGCACAATGACTGGAAGCAGGGGGTAACTGCTAGCCTAGCTTAGCACAATGACTGGAAGCAGGGGGGCTGCTAGCCTAGCTTAGCACAATGACTGGAAGCAGGGGGTAACTGCTAGCCTAGCTTAGCACAAGCTTCAACTGTTGCCGGACCTCGCGGTAGGATGTTCAGGTTGTGTCGGAGTAAAAATCACCACTGCCATTGCGTCTCTGCGTCATAGAGCATCCCGTTGAGCGCACGCTTCCTCTTCTCCCTGTGACACGGTCGGGCCCCTTTACGCAGTCGGGCCCCTTTACGCAGTCGGGCCCCTTTACGCAGTCGGGCCCGGGGGGCTCGAGCCCCAGTAAGCCCGTATATGAAGACGGCGGTGCGGGGAGAGTGTGTGTTGTCGGAACAGGGGACCGACGTGGAGTCTGTCACGTGTCACAACAAGAATTTGACTCTCAATCGACTAATCTGACATAGTGACCATCAGACCCGTCAAACACATCCTGTAGTCGGATCCTGCTGTCTGATCCTGATCCTGTAGTCTGATCCTGATCCTGTAGTCGGATCCTGCTGTCTGATCCTGATCCTGTAGTCTGATCCTGATCCTGTAGTCGGATCCTGCTGTCTGATCCTGATCCTGTAGTCGGATCCTGCTGTCTGATCCTGATCCTGTAGTCGGATCCTGCTGTCTGATCCTGATCCTGTAGTCTGATCCTGATCCTGTAGTCTGATCCTGATCCTGTAGTCGGATCCTGCTGTCTGATCCTGATCCTGTAGTCGGATCCTGCTGTCTGATCCTGATCCTGTAGTCTGATCCTGATCCTGTAGTCGGATCCTGCTGTCTGATCCTGATCCTGTAGTCGGATCCTGCTGTCTGATCCTGATCCTGTAGTCGGATCCTGATCCTGTAGTCGGATCCTGCTGTCTGATCCTGATCCTGTAGTCGGATCCTGCTGTCTGATCCTGATCCTGTAGTCGGATCCTGCTGTCTGATCCTGATCCTGTAGTCTGATCCTGATCCTGTAGTCGGATCCTGATCCTGTAGTCTGATCCTGATCCTGTAGTCGGATCCTGCTGTCTGATCCTGATCCTGTAGTCGGATCCTGATCCTGTAGTCGGATCCTGATCCTGTAGTCTGATCCTGATCCTGTAGTCGGATCCTGCTGTCTGATCCTGATCCTGATCCTGATCCTGTAGTCTGATCCTGATCCTGTAGTCTGATCCTGATCCTGTAGTCGGATCCTGCTGTCTGATCCTGATCCTGTAGTCGGATCCTGCTGTCTGATCCTGATCCTGTAGTCTGATCCTGATCCTGTAGTCTGATCCTGATCCTGTAGTCGGATCCTGCTGTCTGATCCTGATCCTGTAGTCGGATCCTGCTGTCTGATCCTGATCCTGTAGTCTGATCCTGATCCTGTAGTCGGATCCTGCTGTCTGATCCTGATCCTGTAGTCTGATCCTGATCCTGTAGTCGGATCCTGCTGTCTGATCCTGATCCTGATCCTGATCCTGTAGTCTGATCCTGATCCTGTAGTCTGATCCTGATCCTGTAGTCGGATCCTGCTGTCTGATCCTGATCCTGTAGTCGGATCCTGCTGTCTGATCCTGATCCTGTAGTCTGATCCTGATCCTGTAGTCGGATCCTGCTGTCTGATCCTGATCCTGTAGTCGGATCCTGCTGTCTGATCCTGATCCTGTAGTCGGATCCTGATCCTGTAGTCGGATCCTGCTGTCTGATCCTGATCCTGTAGTCGGATCCTGCTGTCTGATCCTGATCCTGTAGTTGGATCCTGCTGTCTGATCCTGATCCTGTAGTCTGATCCTGATCCTGTAGTCGGATCCTGATCCTGTAGTCTGATCCTGATCCTGTAGTCGGATCCTGATCCTGTAGTCTGATCCTGATCCTGTAGTCTGATCCTGCTGTCTGATCCTGATCCTGTAGTCGGATCCTGATCCTGTAGTCTGATCCTGATCCTGTAGTCGGATCCTGCTGTCTGATCCTGATCCTGTAGTCGGATCCTGATCCTGTAGTCTGATCCTGATCCTGCTGTCGGATCCTGATCCTGTAGTCTGATCCTGATCCTGTAGTCTGATCCTGCCGTCTGATCCTGATCCTGTAGTCTGATCCTGCTGTCTGATCCTGATCCTGTAGTCGGATCCTGCTGTCTGATCCTGATCCTGTAGTCTGATCCTGATCCTGTAGTCTGATCCTGATCCTGTAGTCTGATCCTGTAGTCGGATCCTGATCCTGTAGTCTGATCCTGATCCTGTAGTCTGATCCTGATCCTGTAGTCTGATCCTGCCGTCTGATCCTGATCCTGTAGTCTGATCCTGATCCTGTAGTCTGATCCTGATCCTGCCGTCTGATCCTGATCCTGTAGTCTGATCCTGATTCTGTAGTCTGATCCTGCCGTCTGATCCTGATCCTGTAGTCTGATCCTGATCCTGTAGTCTGATCCTGATCCTGTAGTCTGATCCTGATCCTGTAGTCTGATCCTGATCCTGTAGTCTGATTCTGATCCTGATCCTGTAGTCTGATCCTGATCCTGTAGTCTGATCCTGATCCTGTAGTCTGATCCTGATCCTGTAGTCTGATCCTGTAGTCTGATCCTGATCCTGTAGTCTGATCCTGATCCTGTAGTCTGATCCTGATCCTGTAGTCTGATCCTGAACGAGTTCCAGAGAAGAACCAGAGCTCCGCTCCGCAACGAGACACATGTTAGAAAATGCTAATTTAACGTTCGTTTAACATCCGTTGTAAAAAATGAAACGGTATTTGTTGAATTGAAGGTGAATCACTCTTCAGAAGAAGCACCGACTCACACGTGTTCCTTTAAAGCATTTCTGTTGCCTCCACACGGCTCTCAACATGGCGCCGGCTGAGCTAACAGAGCTAACCTGGGGGGACCAGAGGGTGGGCACAGCGCAGAGTTAGCCAGCGGGGCACGCTCACATGCACTAACGTGCACTAAAAGTACGTGCAGCCGGCTGGCGATGTCAACACGGGACAGAGAAGTGGAGATCATGAGATCGGTTGTGTGCGTCTCTGTGTCTGTCCACGGCTAACCTCCATACTGCTTCCTGTCCATGGCTCAGCGACCTCTCGTAGTGACTCACTTCCTCTAAGGGGGGGTGGAGATCTGATCTGACCTCTGACTTCACCTCTAGTTTCATGGTGTTGTTGGGATCCGGTGTGAGGACGTGTCTGTTCCGGAGCTCTTGATCATGATCTTCCTCCCGGTCACCATGGTGACGCTCTGCTTGTGTTCTCCAGTTTCTCTCCAACAGATAATAAATTTGCCACCTGCTCAGACGACGGCACCGTCCGGATCTGGGACTTCCTGCGCTGCCACGAGGAGAGGATCCTCCGAGGTACGCAACCAGCGCTCAGCACCGCGCTACCTTAACCTGGGCTCAGCTGGGCTCACCTGGGCTCAGCTGGGCTCAGCTGGGCTCAGCTGGGCTCAGACTAAACTGTCCGTTTCAGGCAGCGCTGAAATAATAACTCCCGTTAATGTCCTGTGTGGACTCAACGTGGTTTAATAGAGAATAGAGAAGATGTTTAATTCTAATAACCAGGGATGCACCGATACCGGTATCGGGTATCGGGTTCGATACTGTGCTCATGTACTCGTACTCGCAAAACGGCTCCGATACCACTTTACGGCAGCGTGACGTTAACCTCTCGTCAGCATCTTTTGGGTCCTATCGCATGCGCTGATGCTCCACCTTTCCCGACGGCGCGGGCGAGACGGGCCGGTGGTGCGCCTACTCCCCAGCCTGCCGTGTGGCGCTCACCCCCTCCAGCTGGCTGTTAACGAGGCTCTTTAGGCACAGAGAAGTACTCGTATCGGTACTCGGTATCGGAGAGTACCCAGATGGAAGTACTTGTACTCGGTCTGAAACAACGTGGTATCGGTGCATCCCTAATAATAAACTAGTGCTTCACATGAAAACAGACAGAATGAACATAAAAACTAATCATTAATGTAGCATCAGATGAAAAGTTCAACCCACTTGATGAAATGAAAGTAGGATGTTATAAAACCTGAATAAAGTCCAGTAGAACAGGACGTCGCCGTGTCGGAGGAGTCATTCCTGTAGGAGCTGCAGTAAACCAGCAGAACCTCACAGTGGAGGCAGACTGCATGTGATGATCACAAAGTGGGCATGTCTGTAAAGGGGAGACTCAAGGGTACCCATAGAACCCATTTACATTCACTGATCTGGAGGTCAGAGGTCAAGGGACCCCCATTTAACCTCTTTCATTATGTAACACATTAACACAACATGTGATTGTTGTTTTGTAGCGGGCTGGTAAAGGTTCCTAGTATCATATACCAGGAACTTTTACCGGCCCGCTACAAAACAACAATCACATGTTGTGTTAATGTGTTACATACATTTAAATAAAATAAACCAATTTTAGATTTTTGTAAAATAAGTTTGTGTTATTGTATTAACTTTGACAGCTCTAGTGTGTGTATATATGTGTATATATATCTATGTACACACACAAAAGGTTTAATACTAAACATTATTATTATTATTATTATTAATACTAAACATTTAAAAAAAGGTGAAATGATTGAAAATAATAAAATATTTGGACACAAATTAATAGACATGGTTTTAAGCAGAAGATTAAAAAAGTTTTATTATTAATAAACTATTAATAATAATAATAATAATAAAGTATTATTAAACTATTATTAATAAACTTAATAATAATAATAAAGTATTAGTATTATTAAACTATTATTAATAAACTTAATAATAATAATAAAGTATTAGTATTATTAAACTATTATTATAATTCTCTATTATTGGTATTCCATCCATCCATCTTCAACCGCTTATCCGGGATCGGGTCGCGGGGGCAACAGCTCCAGCAGGGGACCCCAAACTTCCCTTTCCCGGGCCACATTAACCAGCTCTGACTGGGGGATCCCGAGGCGTTCCCAGGCCAGAGTAGAGATATAATCTCTCCACCTAGTCCTGGGTCTTCCTCGTGGTCTCCTCCCAGCTGGTCGTGCCTGGAACACCTCCCAAGGGAGGCGCCCAGGAGGCATCCGTGCTAGATGCCCGAACCACCTCAACTGGCTCCTTTCGACGCAAAGGAGCAAGGACTCTACTCCGAGTCCCTCACGGATGACTGAGCTTCTTACCCTATCTCTAAGGGAGACGCCAGCCACCCTCCTGAGGAAACCCATTTCGGCCGCTTGCACCCGCGACCTCGTTCTTTCGGTCATGACCCAACCCTCATGACCATAGGTGAGAGTAGGAACGAAGATTGACCGGTATATCGAGAGCTTTGCCTTCCGGCTCAGCTCTCTTTTCGTCACAACGGTGCGGTAAAGCGAATGCAATACCGCCCCTGCTGCTCCGATTCTCCGACCAATCTCACGTTCCATCGTCCCCTCACTCGCGAACAAGACCCCGAGATACTTAAACTCCTTCACTTGGGGTAAGGACTCATTCCCTACCCGGAGTAGGCAATCCATCGGTTTCCTGCTGAGAACCATGGCCTCAGATTTAGAGGTGCTGATTCTCATCCCGACTGCGTCACACTCGGCTGCGAACCGATCCAGTGAGTGCTGGAGGTCGCAGACCGATGATGCCAACAGGACCACATCATCTGCAAAAAGCAGCGATGAGATCCTCAGCACACCGATCTGCAAACCCTCCTCCACCCGACTACGCCTCGATATCCTGTCCATGAATATCACGAACAGGATTGGTGACAAAGCGCAGCCCTGGCGGAGGCCAACCCCCACCGGAAACGAGTCCGACTTACTGCCGAGGATCCGAACACAGCTCTCGCTTTGGGCGTACAGGGATTGGATGGCCCTGAGAAGTGCCCCCCTCACCCCATACTCCCGCAGCACCCCCCACAGTATCTCCCGGGGCACCCGGTCATATGCCTTCTCCAAGTCCACAAAACACATGTAGACTGGATGGGCATACTCCCAGGCCCCCTCCAGGATCCTTGCGAGAGTAAAGAGCTGGTCCGTTGTTCCACGGCCAGGACGGAATCCGCATTGTTCCTCTTCGATCCGAGGTTCGACTATCGGCCGAACCCTCCTTTCCAGCACCTTGGAGTAGACTTTACCAGGGAGGCTGAGCAGTGTGATACCCCTGTAATTGGCACACACTCTCTGGTCCCCCTTTTTGAAAAGGGGAACCACCACCCCGGTCTGCCACTCCTTAGGCACTGTCCCCGACTTCCACGCGGTGTTGAAGAGACGTGTCATCCAAGACAGCCCCTCCCCACCCAGAGCCTTCAACATTTCTGGGCGGATCTCATCAACCCCCGGGGCTTTGCCACTGTGGAGTTGTTTGACTACCTCAGTGACTTCCACCAGGGTAATTGATGATGGTCCCCCATCAGCTTCCAGCTCTGCCTCTACCATAGAGGGTGTATTGGTCGGATTCAGAAGTTCCTCAAAGTGCTCCTTCCACCGCCCGATTACCTCCTCAGTTGAGGTCAACAGTGTCCCATCCGTACTGTACACAGCTTGGATGGTTCCCCGTTTCCCCCTCCTAAGGTGCCGGATGGTTTTCCAGAAGCACTTTGGTGCCGACCGAAAGTCCTTCTCCATGGCTGCTCCGAACTCCTCCCACACCCGCTGCTTTGCCTCCGTCACGGCAGTGGCTGCTGCTCTTCGGGCCCGTCGGTACCCTGCAACTGCCTCCGGAGACCTCCGAGATAACATATCCCGGAAGGCCTCCTTCTTCAGTCGGACGGCTTCCCTGACCACCGGTGTCCACCACGGTGTTCGAGGGTTGCCGCCCCTTGAGGCACCTAAGACCTTAAAACCACAGCTCACCGCCGCAGCTTCAGCAATGGAAGCTTTGAACATCGTCCACTCGGGTTCAATGCCCCCAACCTCCACAGGGATGCCAGAAAAGCTCCGCCGGAGGTGTGAGTTGAAGATCTCTCGGACAGGGGCCTCCTCCAGACGTTCCCAGTTCACCCTCACTACGCGTTTGGGCTTACCAGGTCTGTCCAGAGTCTTCCCCCACCCTCTGACCCAACTCACCACCAGATGGTGATCAGTTGACAGCTCTGCCCCTCTCTTCACCCGAGTGTCCAAAACATGCGGCCTCAGATCAGATGATACGATTACAAAATCGATCATCGACCTTCGGCCTAGGGTGCTCTGGTACCACGTACACTTATGAGCATCCTTATGTTCGAACATGGTGTTCGTTATGGACAATCCATGACTAGCACAGAAGTCCAACAACAAACGACCACTCGGGTTTAGATCAGGGAGGCCGTTCCTCCCAATCACGCCACTCCAGGTGTCTCCATCGTTGCCCACGTGCGCATTGAAGTCTCCCAGGAGAACTATGGAGTCCCCTACTGGAGTCCCATACAGGACTCCATTCAGGGTCTCCAAGAAGGCCGAATACTCCGAACTGCTGTTTGGTGCATACGCACAAACAACAGTCAGAGTTTTCCCCCCCATAACCCGAAGGCGTAGGGAGGCGACCCTCTCGTCCACCGGGGTAAACTCCAACATAGCGGCACTCAGCCGGGGATTTGTGAGTATCCCCACACCCGCCCGGCGCCTCACACCATGGGCAACTCCAGAGAAGAATAGAGTCCAACCCCTATCCAAGAGTACGGTTCCAGAACCGAGGCTGTGCGTAGAGGTAAGCCCTACCAGATCCAACTGATAGCGCTCCACCTCCCGCACCAGCTCCGGCTCCTTCCCCCACAGAGAGGTGACGTTCCACGTCCCCAGAGCCAGCCTCTGCCGCCCGGGTCCAGTCCGTCGAGGTCCCTGGCCTTCACTGCCACCCGTGTGGCAGCGCACCCGACCCAAGCGGTTCTTCCCGCAGGTGGTGAGCCCACAGGATGGAGAGGAGGGGGGTGCCACGTTCCTTCTTCGGGGTATCCCCGGCCGGGCTCCGTGGCAAGCCCGGCCACCAGACGCTCGTTGACGGGCCCTCCGTCTGGGCCTGGCTCCAGACGTGGGCCCCGGGCTTCCTCCGGGCCGGGTAACTCCTCCTCTGCCTCGTGTCGTCATTGGGGTTTTGTGAACCATTCTTAGTCCGGCCCCTCACCTAAGACCAATTTGCCATGGGAGACCCTACCAGGAGCACGAGGCTCCAGACAACACAGCCCTCAGGGTCATAGGGACACACAAACCTCTCCACCACGTTAAGGTGATGGTTCCCCGGAGAGGTATCCCCGGATTATTGGTATTATTATTAATAATAATAATAATAATAAACTAGTAGTAGTAGTATTACACTATTATTAGCAGCTTTAAGTCTTCATTCAACATTTCAGCAGACAACTGAAAAAAGGACAAACTAACACGGTCATTTACATTCATATATAAATATATACTGTATGCATATACATATACTGTGTGTATATATACTGTATATGTATACATATACAGTATATGTGTATATGTATACAGTATATACATATATATACACATACTGTATTTGTGTATATGTATATATATATACATATATATATATACAGACAAACAGCTTTATTTCTTGGTGTTAAATCAGTTTTTGTGAAATGCAGATAGATTATTAATTGCTGAACAACAAACTGGACTATTTGAGTTATACATTATATTTATAATGTTTATACAGATGTCACATCAGTTTGCTATTGATGCAGTTTATATAATAATTTGGATATTTCAAATAATAATAAAACAAGTTAACAGTGATCTTAGTTCACCACCTCCAGTTCCCTTTACTTCTATACACTGAGAATAAAATACATGTATATTATATTATATTATATTATATATAAAGCCAACAGTCTCAAACAAACATTCATATACATATATAAACTATACTAGAGTTCATATTTCTATTTGTTAAACATCTACATTTTAAATCTATTGAGTGTTAGTTCATCCTGACTGTGTGTGTGTGTGTGTGTGTGTGTGTGTGTGTGTGTGTGTGTGTCTGTGTGTGTGTGTGTGTGTGTGTGTGTGTGTGTCTGTGTGTCTGTGTGTCTGTGTGTGTGTGTGTGTCTGTGTGTGTGTGTGTGTGTGTGTGTGTGTGTGTGTGTGTGTGTGTGTGTGTGTGTGTCTGTGTCTGTGTCTGTGTGTGTGTGTGTGTGTGTGTGTGTGTGTGTGTGTGTGTGTGTGTGTGTGTGTGTGTGTAGGTCATGGTGCTGATGTGAAGTGTGTCGACTGGCATCCCACCAAAGGTCTGGTGGTCTCCGGCAGCAAAGACAGCCAGCAGCCAATCAAGTTCTGGGACCCGAAGACCGGACAGAGTCTGGCTACGCTGTGAGTCCACCGGGACCCGGAGTCCAGATCACTTCATCTCACACTTTATACAACATGTTTACTGTACATACACACAGGAATAGATATAACATATATATGTACATACACTATATATTTATATATAGTGTATATATATATATATATATATAGGGTATATATATATATATATAGGGTATATATATATATATATACCCTATATGTATATAGTGTGTGTGTGTATATAGTGTATTGACATGGCCGGCCGTCTCTCCTCAGCCACGCCCACAAGAACACGGTGATGGAGGTGAAGTGGAACCTGAACGGTAACTGGCTGCTGACGGCGTCACGTGACCACCTGTGTAAACTGTTTGACATCAGGAACCTGAAGGAGGAGCTGCAGGTGTTCAGAGGACACAAGAAGGAGGCCACAGGTGAGCGTGTCCAGAGGTAGACCTGCAGCATGGCTACGGTCCTGATGATGATGATGATGATGATGATGGTTGTTAAAGTGAACCAGAGTGTACTTCCTGTGTTTGCGTCCTCAGCGGTGGCGTGGCATCCCGTCCATGAAGGTCTGTTCGCCAGCGGAGGCTCTGACGGCTCTCTGCTCTTCTGGCACACTGGGTAACCATGACATCATCATGACATCATGACCTCACGGGGTCAAATCCGGCGTCACTATGAGCCGATGAATGTTCCTGTTCCCGTGGTTCTGGAGGTGCTGCTGTGTTTGACCAGTGGTTTGACTGGTTTCCTGTTGCTGTGTGTGTCAGGGTGGAGAAGGAGGTCGGAGGGATGGAGATGGCTCACGAGGGGATGATCTGGAGTCTGGCCTGGCACCCGCTGGGTCACATCCTCTGCTCCGGCTCCAACGACCATACCAGGTACACATACCACATCTATACAACCTCTATACTATACTACCTCTATACTATACTACCTCTATACTACATCTATACTATCTCTATACAATACTACCTCTATACTATCTCTATACAATACTACCTCTATACTACCTCTATACTATACTACCTCTATACTACATCTATACTACCTCTATACTATCTCTATACAATACTACCTCTATACTACCTCTATACTATACTACCTCTATACTATACTACCTCTATACTATCTCTATACAATACTACCTCTATACAATACTACCTCTATACTACCTCTATACTATACTACCTCTATACTACATCTATACTACCTCTATACTATCTCTATACAATACTACCTCTATACTACCTCTATACTATACTACCTCTATACTACATCTATACTACCTCTATACTATCTCTATACAATACTACCTCTATACTATCTCTATACAATACTACCTCTATACTATCTCTATACTATACTACCTCTATACTATACTACCTCTATACTATCTCTATACTATACTACCTCTATACTATACTACCTCTATACTACATCTATACTACCTCTATACTATCTCTATACTATACTACCTCTATACTATCTATACTATACTACCTCTATACTATCTCTATACTATACTACCTCTATACTACCTCTATACTATCTCTATACAATACTACCTCTATACTATACTACCTCTATACTACATCTATACTACCTCTATACTATCTCTATACAATACTACCTCTATACTATCTCTATACTATACTACCTCTATACTATACTACCTCTATACTACCTCTATACTATCTCTATACTATACTACCTCTATACTATACTACCTCTATACTACATCTATACTACCTCTATACTATCTCTATACAATACTACCTCTATACTATCTCTATACAATACTACCTCTATACTATACTACCTCTATACTACATCTATACTACCTCTATACTATCTCTATACAATACTACATCTATACTACCTCTATACTATCTCTATACTATACTACCTCTATACTACCTCTATACTATCTCTATACTATACTACCTCTATACTATACTACCTCTATACTACCTCTATACTATCTCTATACTATACTACCTCTATACTATCTATACTATACTACCTCTATACTATCTATACTATACTACCTCTATACTATCTCTATACTATACTACCTCTATACTATACTACCTCTATACTACCTCTATACTACCTCTATACTATCTCTATACTATACTACCTCTATACTATCTATACTATACTACCTCTATACTATCTCTATACTATACTACCTCTATACTATCTCTATACTATACTACCTCTATACTATCTATACTATACTACCTCTATACTATTTCTATACTATACTACCTCTATACTATCTCTATACTATACTACCTCTATACTATCTCTATACTATACTACCTCTATACTATCTCTATACTATACTACCTCTATACTATCTCTATACTATACTACCTCTATACTATCTCTATACTATACTACCTCTATACTATCTCTATACTATACTACCTCTATACTACCTCTATACTATCTCTATACTATACTACCTCTATACTACCTCTATACTATACTACCTCTATACTATCTCTATACTATACTACCTCTATACTACATCTATACAACCTCTATACTATACTACCTCTATACTATCTCTATACTACATCTATACTATACTACATCTATACTATACTATAATAATACTAATAATAATAATAGCTGGGATTTATATAGCGCCTTTCATGAAACCCAAGGACGCTTAACAAAGACATAAGTAAACACAACAAATGTAACAGTAGCCAGAGGCTAGAGGCCAGAGGCCAGAGGCCAGAGGCCTTGGTGAAGAGGTGGGTTTTGAGGAGTCTTTTGAAGCTGTCCAGAGATGGAGCGTTGCGGAGCTCTATGGGGAGAGAGTTCCAGAGGGTGGGGGCTGTCACACTGAAGGCTCTGTCCCCAAAAGCTCTCATTCTTGTGTGAGGGATGGAGAGCTGACCCGGGCCTGAGGATCTGAGGTTCCGGGGCTGTGTGTATGGGTGGAGGAGGTCAGATAAATACTGAGGAGCCAGGGCATGGAGGGATTTGTAGGTGAGGAGGAGGATTTTGTAGGTGATGCGGGACTTGACCGGGAGCCAGTCTATACTACATCTATACTATACTACATCTACACTACCTCTATACAGCATCCTGGGTCCCATCCTGTGTGAAACAGTGGCGGCAGCAGCAGCAGCTTGTTTGTGTGAACTTTTGTCGGTGTTGTTTTGATGTTCCAGTAAGTTCTGGACGAGGAACCGCCCCGGTGACAAGATGAGGGACCGGTACAACCTGAACCTGCTGCCGGGGATGTCAGAGGACGGCATGGAGTACGGTGAGTGAGCCGTGAGCCGGAGGACCAATCACACGCAGCGCTGGTGATGTGATGTGATCCCAGCTGCTGATCTCTCTGTGGTTCTGTTGGTTCTGTTTCAGATGACGTGGACCTGAACAGCATGGCCACCATCCCCGGTATGGGGATCCCAGAGCAGCTGAAGGCCGCCATGGAGCAGGAGCAGAGCAGTAAGTCTGTTCCTGGAATCTCTCGGGTGTGTCTCGGGTGTGTCTCGGGTGTGTCTCGGGTGTGTCTCGGGTGTGTCTCGGGTGTATCTCAGGTGTCTCTGTTGTCTCCAGGTAAAGAGACAGCTCCTGAGGTGGAGATGTCCATCCCGGGTCTAGACTGGGGCATGGATGAGGTCATGGGTAAAGACACCAAGAAGGTCCCGCAGAAGAAAGTCCCATACGCCAAACCGATCCCAGCCCAGTTCCAACAGGTAAACACCTGGACATTAAACGGGTCAGTGCTGTAGAACCAGAAGAAAGCGTGTTAGTATGGTTGACTCTGGACTCCTTCCGTCTTCAGGCCTGGGCAGAGAATAAAGTACCCATGATGCCGCCTGGTGGAGAGTTGTCCAAAGACCGGAAGGTGGAGCAGAAAGTGGACGGGAAGAAGAAAACTCAGGCCGAGATGGAGCAGGAGATGGCAGCTCTGCAGTACACCAACCCCATGCTGCTGGAGGTACCGGCATGTCAGACTGTATGTTGCTGTATGGAATGATGCTTCTCACCATGTTGAACATGAGACCATAATGACAATCATATCCTGGTTATACCAAGACAGAAAGAATTCATTGTTTACTTTTAAATATGAAAACAAACCCACAAAACCATCCAGCAATAAACCAGCAACCCCCCTAATACCCTAGCAACCAACTAGCATTACCAGAGCAACCATGTAGTTACATCACAGGATTAACACGCAGAGCAACCACCTGAGCAACCTTTGAGCCAGGTAGCAACCAGCTAGCTGACTCACAGTAACCACCCAGTAACAACCACAGTAACTACCCAGTAACACCACAGTAACCACCCAGTAACACCACAGTAACTACCCAGTAACACCACAGAAACTACCCAGTAATACCCCAGTAACACCACAGTAACACCACAGTAACTACCCAGTAACACCACAGTAACTACCCAGTAACACCACAGTAACTACCCAGTAACCACCACAGTAACCACCCAGTAACACCACAGTAACTACCCAGTAACACCACAGTAACTACCCAGTAACACCACAGTAACCACCACAGTAACCACCCAGTAACACCACAGAAACTACCCAGTAACACCACAGTAACACCACAGAAACTACCCAGTAACACCACAGTAACACCACAGTAACCACCCAGTAACACCACAGAAACTACCCAGTAACACCACAGTAACACCACAGAAACTACCCAGTAACACCACAGTAACACCACAGTAACCACCCAGTAACACCACAGAAACTACCCAGTAACACCACAGAAACTACCCAGTAACACCACAGTAACACCACAGTAACTACCCAGTAACACCACAGTAACTACCCAGTAACCACCACAGTAACACCACAGAAACTACCCAGTAACACCACAGAAACTACCCAGTAACACCACAGAAACTACCCAGTAACACCACAGTAACACCACAGTAACTACCCAGTAACACCACAGTAACTACCCAGTAACCACCACAATAACCACCACAGTAACCACCCAGTAACACCACAGAAACTACCCAGTAACACCACAGTAACTACCCAGTAACACCACAGTAACACCACAGTAACTACCCAGTAACACCCCAGTAACCACCCAGTAATACCACAGTAACCACCCAGTAACATCAGCTCCCATCTGGAAGCTAAAGAATGAATGAACGTTTCCAGTGTAATCTGATTTTAATCCCGTTTTTGGTTCTCGCTGCAGCAGATGAAGATGAACCAGATGAACACAGACGGGAACATGGGGCCCCCACAGGGCCAGGGCCCGATGCCTTCCTTCTCTGGTCCTGGGGGTCCGATGCCTCCGGGCCAGCAGGGCTTTTCCTCAAACATGCCTCCTCAGCAGATGCCCAACAACATGGGGCCTCCCATGGGCCCCGGAGGCATGCAGCCTCCTTTCATGCCCCCTGGACAGATGGGGCCACCCTCTGGACCCCAGTCTCACCAGGGCCCCCCTCAGGGCATGATGGGACCACCAGACATGCAAGGACCCCAAGGTATGCAGAGACACCCTGGCCCGCCCAGAAATATGGGCCCCCAAGGGCCTCATGGTATGGGACCCAGAGGTATGCAGGGGCCCCATGGTGGGATGATGGGCCCCCCTCCTCGAGGAATGGGTCCAAGGGATCCTCAGGGGCCTCCACCTCAGGGGGGCATGATGCAACCTCAGGGGAACATGATGGGCCCGCAGGGTGGGATGATGGGGGGGCCCCCACCCAGGACACACGGCAACGGACCGAACAACTATGGCATGGGCAACATGCAGGGGCCCCCGGGAGGGATGCACGGGCCTCCAGGAAATATGCAGGGGCCCCCAGGTAACATGCAAGGACCCCATGGAAACATACAGGGGCCCCCACATGGAAATATGCAGGGGCCCCCAGGAAACATCCAGGGCCCCTCGGGTAACATGCAAGGACCCCATGGAAACATGCAGGGGCCCCCATACATGCAGCACCAGGTGAGTTGATGTGATGGACGTCTGACTGGTTTTACAGTTGCTGTATGAACGAGTACCGTCTAAATCTGATTTGGTCTTTCCAGGGCCAGAACTCGGGGCCTATGATGGGACACGGGATGGGCCAGCAGGGGCCCAACAACAAAGGTAAGACCACACAGGACATGAACAGTGAAACTCGAGACTTATTGAAGTGAGCAGGCGTTTGTGTTGGGTTGAGGTGACGTGGTGTCCCCCAGGGCTCCATGCTGGGCTCCATGCTGGGCTCAATGCTGGTCTCCATGCTGGTCTCCATGCTGGGCTCCATGCTGGGCTCCATGCTGGGCTCCAGGAGTAGGCAGAGGAGAAGAGATGGGTCTTGAGACGGGACTGAAACAGTGAGAGGGATTCAGAGTCTCTGATGTGTTGCGGGAGGGAGTTCCAAAGCCTGGGAACTGCCCTGAAGAATGCTCAGTTGGTGCTGAGGTAAATCTGAGTGTCATCGGCATAGCAGTGGAAGTCCAGGTTGAAGTGGCGGAGGATCTGACCGAGGGGGGATATGTAGAGTATGAAAAGGAGTGGATCGAGTACTGAGCCTTGGGGGACACCTTGTGTGACTGTGGATGTGGCAGAGGAGTTGTTGTGAAGGGAGATGAAATGAGATCTCTTGGTGAGGTAAGACCGGAGCCAGCTGAGGGCAGTACCTTCGATATCGATGTCTTGGAGTCTGGTGAGTAAGATGTTATGACTCACGGTATCGAAGGCTGCACTCAGGTCCAGGAGGATGAGGATGTTGAGGGCTCCGGTGTCAGCAGAGGTGAGGAGCTGATTAAGGACTTGGAGGATTGCAGTTTCTATGCTGTGGATGGGTTCAAACAAGTTCAAACAAGTTGTTGGAATGCAGGTGGGATTGGAGCTGGGTGGAGACGAGGCGTTCGAGGGTTTTGGAGAGGAAGGGGAGGTTGGAGATAGGGCGGTAGTGATTGAGACAGGAGGGGTCCAGACCAGGTTTCTTGAGTGTTGGGGTGACAGAAGCAGTTTTGAAGGCTGAGGGGACAGTTCCATGGGACAGTGAGGAGTTGAAGAGGTCGGTGAGGTAGAGGCATAGGACAGGGAGGCAGGACTTCAGCAGGGGGGTGGGGAGGGGGGCCAGGGAGCAGGTGGTGGGTTTAGATGTGCTGATGAGTTTGGCAATGGTTGCCGAGTCAACAGGGTCGAACCGGGAGAGGCGGTGCTGGGGGTGAACGGTCAGGGGGTCCAGAGGGATGGAGAGAAAAGGGGTCGGTGTGGTTGCTGCTGGGTCAGACACGGGGAGCAGTGAGTTGTTGATGGTGGTGATTTTGTCGCTGAAGAACTGAAGGAATGAGTTACATAGATCGGGTGAGGGGTCAGAGAGGGTGTTGGCACGAGGCTTGAGGAGAGTGTTGACAGTGGAGAAGATGGTTCGGGGGTTACGGGTGGGGTCATTGATGATGGTGGAGAAGTAGTCAGATTTGGCAGCAGTGATGGCGTCTTTGTAGGTGATGAGGTGAGATTTGTAGGCTTCGAGGTGAACAGTGAGGGGTGTTGGGGACGGTGGGGACGGGGTGTTGGGGAAGGGGTGTTGGGGACGTTGGGGACGGGGTGTTGGGGAAGGGATTATGAATTGGATGAGTTTGTGATCAGAAAGGGGAAAGGGGGATGGGTGGATGTTCAGAACCAGGACGTTGGCAGAGCAGACGAGATCCAGAATATGGCCTTTACTGTGTGTGGGGAAGGTGATGTGCTGGGTGAGGTTGAAGTTGTCCAGTAGAGTGGAGAAATCAGAGGCAGGTTTACAGGTGGGGGAGTCCATGTGGATGTTGAAGTCGCCCAGTAGCAGTAGGGGTAAGGGGAGGGATGATGCTAGGGTGAGGAGTTCAGACAGATCGGAGAGGAAGGATGAATTTGGTTTAGGTGGGCGGTAAATGAGAATGACTGTGGTGGAGCAGGTTTTGAAGGCGAGGGATTCGAATGAGGTGACTGTAGGGAACGTGAGTGGAGTCGAACTGTTAGAAAAGGTTCCTGGTTCACATCAGGACAGAACTCTGTTTGGATCCCGGTCCTGATAACCACTGTTGGCTGTTCTCAGACCTTCGGGGGCCGCCGCCCAACCACCACATGGGCCCTCCAGACCGACAGGGTCCAGGGGGACCGGACCAGGGCTCAGGGCCTTACTGGGGGGACAACCAGCAGGGTCGACGTGGACCACAGGACTTTGATGGAGGCCAGGACTTCCATGGCAGAGGGGAGGAGGGCTGGAGACCAGGACCTGGACCAGGATCTGGACCAGGATACCAGGGAGGAGGAGGAGGAGGACACAGGGGGGGAGGACACCGAGGAGGAGGAGCAGGAGGAGGGAACGGAGGGAACTGGGGCTCCGAAGAGAGGTTCACCGGAGGAGAGTTCAGAGGACGGAGAGACGAAAGGTGAGCAGTCTGATAGACCCTGCAGCCCCTCAGGGGTCTGAACCAGGGACGCACCGGTCCCACTATTTCAGTCCTGATATCCGGTACCTGGGCTCTGGGCGTCGGCCTGATATCCAGTACCTGGGCTCTGGGTGTGGGTAACGGGTGTGAACTGAACTCTGTGGTGTTCCAGGTTCAGAGGAGGAGGAGGAGGCCCCGGCCGGCCCGGAGCTCGAGGTTACTCTGAGGACTACGGGGGCCAGGAGGACAGCTTTGAGAGCCCCGAGGAGATGAGTCGAGGCTGGGACAACGGAGGTCGAGGGAGACCTCCTCGGGGAGGAGGTCCACCCAGAGGAGGAGGTGAGACGTGTCCCCTGATCCTCACCAGGACAGAGGCCCTGTTCACACCTGGTATTAATGAGTTAATGTTAATAATGTAATGTTAATACCAGGTGTGAACGGGTCCTCTGAGGACTCGTATTAATACCAGGTGTGAACGGGGCCTCTGAGGACTCGTGATAATACCAGGTGTGAACGGGTCCTCTGAGGACTCGTGTTGATACCAGGTGTGAACGGGGCCTCTGAGGACTCGTGTTAATACCAGGTGTGAACGGGTCCTCTGAGGACTCGTGTTAATACCAGGTGTGAACGGGTCCTCTGAGGACTCGTGTTGATACCAGGTGTGAACGGGTCCTCTGAGGACTCGTGTTGATACCAGGTGTGAACGGGGCCTCTGAGGACTCGTGTTAATACCAGGTGTGAACGGGTCCTCTGAGGACTCGTGTTAATACCAGGTGTGAACGGGGCCTCTGAGGACTCGTGATAATACCAGGTGTGAACAGAAAACTATTTCTGTGCAGACTCTTATTGTGGCGGGTGTCTCCTTGGCTTCCTGTCTGCAGGTCACGATGGTTACCGGGACGGTCAGCAGATGCATGATGGGACGTCTCCGGCTGGTCGTGAGCGCTCCTCGTCCCTGCAGGGGATGGACATGGCGTCTCTGCCCCCCCGGAAGCGCCCGTGGCAGGACGGACCGGGAACCGGAGACCCCCGAGAGCGCGAGTCCCCCGGAGCTGACGGAGGTCAGAGTTCAGCTGCCCCCCTCACCCCACATCTGATGCCATAAACCAAGTCCTGTTTAATTGACCCCCTTTGTTCCCGGCAGGTCGCCCCCCCCAGAGGGAGGACGGCGGTTACGGTCCGCCTGGTCGGGGTGGACGAGGCGGCTGGGGTCCCGGAGGAGGATCTGGACCAGGACCGGCCCTTAGGAGAGGAGGACCAGCACCCAGAGGACCAGCACCCAGAGGACCACCGAGGGGGGGCGTCCGGGGCCGGTAGTCCTGAAGAACATAACTCCCATCACCCCGCCCCCCTCCACACCCCCCACACCCCCAGACCTGATCCCTGAAACCTTCAGACAAACTTTGGTCATGTGACACACGGAGATCTACGCTGGTTTGTGATTGGTCCGTACGGACGGAGCCGACAGGAAGCAGCCGCGTCCCAGAGGCTGGTTTTAATGTAAAATACTGTAGAGAATCATCACGTCTCTTTTATTTCAGAGTCACAGTCTTGTTGCTTTTTGTAAAAGATTTCTATGTTTGTGTTTTCACTGAGGTGGACAATAAAGATTTACACTTCAACTCCGTCGTCAGGACGCCTTCATTAACACCTAATAACACCTCGTTAATACCTAATACCTAATTTACACCTAATAAAACCTCGTTAATACCTAATAATACCTACGCTGTGTTGAATACTCCATTCTGATTGGTCAATCATGGTGTTGTGCAGTCTGATATTTCTTTATAACAGACCGTTGCTACGTATAACAGACCGTTGCTACGTATAACAGACCGTTGATACGTATAACAGACCGTTGCTACGTATAACACAGTTGATACGTATAGCAGACCGTTGCTACGTATAACAGACAGTTGCTACGTATAACAGACAGTTGCTACGTATAGCAGACCGTTGCTACGTATAACAGACCGTTGCTACGTATAACAGACAGTTGCTACGTATAGCAGACCGTTGCTACGTATAACAGACAGTTGCTACGTATAACGGACCGTTGCTACGTATAGCGGACCGTTGCTACGTATAACAGACAGTTGCTACGTATAGCAGACCGTTGCTACGTATAACGGACAGTTGCTACGTATAACAGACCGTTGCTACGTATAGCAGACCGTTGCTACGTATAACAGACAGTTAATACGTATAACAGACAGTTAATACGTATAACGGACCGTTGCTACGTATAACAGACAGTTGCTACGTATAGCAGACCGTTGCTACGTATAACAGTTAATACGTATAGCAGACCGTTGCTACGTATAACAGACAGTTGCTACGTATAACAGACAGTTAATACGTATAACGGACCGTTGCTACGTATAGCAGACCGTTGCTACGTATAACAGACAGTTAATACGTATAACGGACCGTTGCTACGTATAACAGACAGTTGCTACGTATAACAGACAGTTGCTACGTATAGCGGACCGTTGCTACGTATAACGGACCGTTGCTACGTATAACGGACCGTTGCTACGTATAGCAGACCGTTGCTACGTATAACAGAGCGTTGCTACGTATAACGGACCGTTGCTACGTATAACAGACCGTTGCTATGTATAACAGACAGTTGCTACGTATAACAGACCGTTGCTACGTATAGCGGACCGTTGCTACGTATAACAGACAGTTGCTACATATAACAGACAGTTGCTACGTATAACAGACCGTTGCTACGTATAGCGGACCGTTGCTACGTATAACAGACAGTTGCTACGTATAACAGACAGTTGCTACATATAACAGACAGTTGCTACGTATAACAGACCGTTGCTACGTATAGCGGACCGTTGCTACTTATAGCAGACCGTTGCTACGTATAGCGGACCGTTGCTACGTATAACAGACAGTTGCTACGTATAACAGACAGTTGCTACGTATAACAGACCGTTGCTACGTATAGCGGACCGTTGCTACATATAACAGACAGTTGCTACGTATAACAGACCGTTGCTACGTATAACAGACCGTTGCTACGTATAACAGACCGTTGCTACGTATAACAGACAGTTGCTACGTATAACGGACCGTTGCTACGTATAGCGGACCGTTGCTACGTATAACAGACCGTTGATTCATGGAATCTCAACCCCTTTTTTAAAGTTTTTATTTAATTTAATTTTAATTTTATTTTATAACAGACCGTTGCTACGTACATATATCTCGTTAATACCAATTAATTTATATCCAAAAGAGGTGAATCAGTACTCAGTATTGTGTTCACAGGTCAGAGGTCAGAGGTCACAGCTGATACATGAAACCATCTTTAGTTTTTTATTTCCTTATTAAAGTGATTTTCTTCAGAAACATGTTATTGATTAAAGAGCCTCAGAGGAGATACAGTCTATTATACAGGCTGTAGGAGTCCCTCTGAGCAGCAGCAGTCTGGCCTGCAGACAGCGTTCAGGGTTTAGTCTCAGTGCGGCCTGCAGGCAGCGTTCAGGGTTTAGTCTCGGTGCGTCAGCCTGCAGGCAGCGTTCAGGGTTTAGTCTCGGTGCGTCAGCCTGCAGACAGCGTTCAGGGTTTAGTCTCGTGCGTCAGCCTGCAGACAGCGTTCAGGGTTTAGTCTCAGTGCGGCCTGCAGGCAGCGTTCAGGGTTTAGTCTCGGTGCGTCAGCCTGCAGGCAGCGTTCAGGGTTTAGTCTCGGTGCGTCAGCCTGCAGGCAGCGTTCAGGGTTTAGTCTCGGTGCGTCAGCCTGCAGGCAGCGTTCAGGGTTTAGTCTCGTGCGTCGGCCTGCAGGCAGCGTTCAGGGTTTAGTCTCGGTGCGTCGGCCTGCAGGCAGCGTTCAGGGTTTAGTCTCGTGCGTCGGCCTGCAGGCAGCGTTCAGGGTTTAGTCTCGGTGCGTCGGCCTGCAGGCAGCGTTCAGGGTTTAGTCTCGGTGCGTCGGCCTGCAGGCAGCGTTCAGGGTTTAGTCTCGGTGCGTCGGCCTGCAGGCAGCGTTCAGGGTTTAGTCTCGGTGCGTCAGCCTGCAGGCAGCGTTCAGGGTTTAATCTCGTGCGTCGGCCTGCAGGCAGCGTTCAGGGTTTAGTCTCGGTGCGTCAGCCTGCAGGCAGCGTTCAGGGTTTAGTCTCGGTGCGTCAGCCTGCAGGCAGCGTTCAGGGTTTAGTCTCGTGCGTCAGCCTGCAGAGGAATGTCCCGGTGGTCTCCAGCTGGTCCCGGTCAGACCGGGTCAGACCGGGTCAGACCGGCAGACTCCTCCTGACGCTGGTCTTCAGCAGCCCCCCCAGGAGGCGGACCCCGGCGGTCCCCCCCGGCAGCAGGGCCACCAGGTAGACCAGGACCACGGAGACCTGTAGTCCGGCTCCCAGCGCCGTCAGTGCGGTGCTGTGGAGCCGCAGCGCCGCGTACAGAGTCCCGCAGAGCGAGACCAGGTACCAGGCGGCTCCGGGGGAGTTCTGCAGACCGGAACAGAGTCTTCCGGGTCCCAGCAGGACCCCCGCGGCCAGCAGGAGGAACAGGGACCCCAGAGACCACAGCAGGGCGAACTTGCGGGAGTAGACCAGCAGCAGCGGAGCGTAGAGACCCGCCAGACTGAAGCATAGCAGGGACAACAGAACCAGAATCCCCCAGGACCAGGACCCGCTGAGACCGGCTCATAGGCAGGCACGGGTCCGGCTCAGACCACGACCACGACCACGACCCGGACCAGGGCCACGACCACGACCCGGGTCCTCCAGAGCTCGGTCCAGACCCGGGTCCGGGTCCTGGTCCTGGTCCTGGTCTGCCGGTCCAGGATCTGGACCACCGCCCGAACCAGCTCCCCGGGACCGGATCCGGCTCCGCCTGGTCCAGGTCCACCGTGGTGCTGGATCCGGACTGGGAGGTGGTTCTGGTTCCTTTAGACTGGGACTGGGATCCGGACTGGGATCCGGACCGGGTCAGGTAGTCCTGAAGCTGCCGGTTCAGATCCGCCATCACGGAAGCTAACAGGCTAACTGCTAACAGGAAGCACTTCTTCTTCTGCTGCTGCTAAACTTCCGGTAGTCCTCCACAGGTCCTCTCTGACTTCCGGCTGCTGGTTCAAACCTTTTATAGACAAAATATACACATACATATATGTATATATATACATATACACATATATGTAAATATATGTATGCATATGTATATGTATGTATATATATACATATATGTATATATATATGTATATATATACACACATGTGTATATATATACATATATATATACATATGTATATATGTATATATGTACATATATGTATACATATGTGTATATATATACATATCTGTTTTTTCTGATTTTTTTTCGACTTTTTTCAGATCGTTTTTTTCAGAGATCAGTTGTAGTATTTATTAATTATTAATTATTTCTAGATGAATATAGATAATAATCAATAATAATCAATAATAATCAATAAGATCAGAGGTGTTTATATTTACAGTCTCTGTTTCAGACTCTTATTTTGGTAAAAGTCACATGACTTCCGTTCACAGCTGTCAGTCTAAAATTAACCCCCCCCACACACACACCCATCTAGGGTATCAGCAGAGAGTGTGTGTGTGTGTGTGTGCGTGTGTTCATTCAGAGAGCTGATCAGAGGAAGAAACAACCAAAACTAACCAGGTAACAAACACACACACACACACACACACACACACACACACACACACACACACACACACACACACACACACACACACACACACACACACACACACACACACTCTCTCTCTGTCTCATGAGGTCTATCTCAGTCTGGTCCAGGTTAGCCTAGCTTAGCATAAAACACTGCTAGCAGAGCTCCATGTACTTCTAGTACTAATACCATAGTAGAAGTACTAATACCATAGTAGAAGTACTAATACCATAGTAGAAGTACTAATACCATAGTAGAAGTACTAATACCACAGTAGAAGTACTAATACCACAGTAGAAGTACTAATACCATAGTAGAAGTACTAATACCACAGTAGAAGTACTAATACCATAGTAGAAGTACTAATACCACAGTAGAAGTACTAATACCATAGTAGAAGTACTAATACCATAGTAGAAGTACTAATACCACAGTAGAAGTACTAATACCACAGTAGAAGTACTAATACCACAATAGAAGTATTAATACCATAGTAGAAGTACTAATACCACAATAGAAGTATTAATACCATAGTAGAAGTACTAATACCACAGTAGAAGTACTAATACCACAGTAGAAGTACTAATACCATAGTAGAAGTACTAATACCACAATAGAAGTATTAATACCATAGTAGAAGTACTAATACCACAATAGAAGTATTAATACCACAGTAGAAGTACTAATACCACAGTAGAAGTACTAATACCACAGTAGAAGTACTAATAGAAGTACTCTGTTCCAGTAGAGGTACTAGTACTCCTTCCTCCCGGTCCTCAGTAGTAGTGTATGTTAACGTGTGTTTCTTGACAGATGATGACGCTGTCTCAGATCACGCCCACGCTGTTCCTCAGCGGCGCCGACGCCCCCCTCAACGCCGCGCTGATGTCACAGAAAGGCATCACGCTGATTGTCAACGCCACGCTCAGCCACGCCTGCCCCGCCTACCCGGGGGTGGAGTGTGTGCGGGTTCCCGTCCCCGACCTGCCCAGCGCTCGCCTCGGAGACCACTTTGACCGAGTGGCCGAGCGTATCCACGGCAACCGTGGGCGGGGCACTCTGGTGCACTGCGCCATCGGTATGAGCCGTTCGCCGGCGTTAGTGATGGCGTACCTGATGCGGTACCGAGCGGTGACGCTCCGCCAGGCGCACCGCTGGGTGCAGGACAGCCGGCCCTTCGTCAGGCTGAACGCCGGCTTCTGGGAGCAGCTGCTGCAGTACGAGAGGAGGCTGTACGGCAAGAACACGGTCAGGGTGGCCGCGGTCCGAGAGACGCCGACGCCACCGCCGGCGCCCAGGTCGGTGCCGCCGCAGCAGACCAACCGGCTAACGCTGGTCCACAAGTCACCTCTGATGATCCGGGCATCACTGATGTCACCGTCGCAGGCGATGACGCCAGCAAACAAGCGAAGAAGAGGAACCAAATCCAGCAGCATCAAAGTCTGAACGCTGAGGGGCCGCCGACGGAACGCCGAGGGGACGCCAAGGGGCTGCAGAGGGGCCGCAAAACACAAAAAACAACCTTTCCTTCCTTGTGTAAACCTACATAACCCACAATGCAACTGGACCACTGACAGCGGAGGTCAGGGCGGTGGCGACCTGCGACCAAACGGACTTCACCGACGTTGTGATGCCGTTCCACATTTATTTAGTTAAACTGATCTGATGTTGTAAATCTAAATGTTTCTGTCTCAGCTGGAAAACATGCAATCTGATTATTACATGGCTCTGTTGAATACTCGATTCTGATTGATCAATAACGGCGTTCTGCAGTCTGTTTACATATAGCAGACCATTGCTACGTATAGCAGACCGTTGCTACGTATAGCAGACCGTTGCTACGTATAACAGACCGTTGCTACGTATAGCAGACCGTTGCTACGTATAGCAGACCGTTGCTACGTATAACAGACCTTTGCTAAGGACACAGCTCTGATGAAAAATGATGGCCTTCTTCAGTGAGTCACCGTGTAATAAGCGTGATAACGTACAGCTAGCAGGTCATTATAGAGTAATAAATGTGATAACGTACAGCTAGCGGGTCATTATAGAGTAATAAGCGTGATAACGTACAGCTAGCGGGTCATTATAGACTGATAAGCGTGATAACGTACAGCTAGCGGGTCATTATAGAGTAATAAGCGTGATAACGTACAGCTAGCGGGTCATTATAGACTGGTAAGCGTGATAACGTACAGCTAGCGGGTTATTATAGAGTAATAAGCGTGATAACGTACAGCTAGTGGGTCATTATAGAGTAATAAGCGTGATAACATACAGCTAGCGGGTCATTATAGACTGATAAGTGTGATAACGTACAGCTAGCGGGTCATTATAGAGTAATAAGCGTGATAACGTACAGCTAGCGGGTCATTATAGAGTAATAAGCGTGATAACGTACACCTAGCGGGTCATTATAGAGTAATAAGCGTGATAACGTACAGCTAGCGGGTCATTATAGAGTAATAAGCGTGATAACGTACAGCTAGCGGGTCATTATAGAGTAATAAGCGTGATAACGTACAGCTAGCGGGTCATTATAGAGTAATAATCCTCTCTAACCGGAGGTGAGAACTCAACATGACGCCGTGAGGAAGCTCCTCGTTCAGGTACAGAAGAAGGTGAAAACAACTCGGATGTCGGAATTTTCCCAAATTTCCAACTACCGACTGAGACTGTTCACATGATAACACGGCGACATGTTTGACACCAGTTTACCTGCAGAACAGGTTTTACTATATGATATTATGTTAAATAAATACAGAGAAATATATTAATGTTGCCTTTTAGTTGAATGTCTACAGCGTTTATAACTGAAAACATTAAATATCTGTTTTTTAACAGCTTTTTGCTAATTTTAACAAAACTAACCTTAAAATCATAAAGTATTCTTTACAGATAAAAGCAGCAGGATTTTCTGTAATTTTACAAAATAATATGTTTGTTATATATGTATATGAAATACTGTTATTAATCTGTTTAAAGAAAGAAATATGTTGTCATTTTGGTATAACTGAACTACTTTAGATCAAGTGAATCCTCAGGTACCGAGACACTTAAAACTACATCTGAACAGATAAACAGACTTCCTCTTCATCGCTCCGTTAGGAAACATTTAAAGATTTGATTGTTAAATAAGTTCATGTTATACAAACTGTTTAAAACCATAAAGTTACATTTAAAAAGGTTATTAACTGTGTTTTACGCTTCCTTACATTTATATGACTATATATACTGTAAATATATATATATTTACTGTATAGATATATATACAGTATATAGTCATATTTATACTGTGTATATATATATATACACAGTATAAATATTTTGTATTCATATATACAGTATATAGTCATATATATATGTGTGTATATATATATGTGTGTGTATATATATACACACATATATATACACACATATATATACAGACGTGGACAAAGTTGTTGGTACCCTTCCGTTAAAGAGAGAAAAACCCACAATGGTCACTGAAATAACTTGAAACTGACAAAAGTAATAATAAATAAAAATTCACTGAAAATGAACTAATGAAAATCAGATATTGTTTTTGAATTGTGGTTCAACAGAATCATTTAAAAAAACAAACTAATGAAACTGACCTGGACAAAAATGATGGTACCCCTAGAAAAGATGTAAAATAATGTGACCATAGGGACATGTTAAACTAAGGTGTGTCCTGTAATTAGCATCACAGGTGTCTTCAAACTTGTAATCAGTCAGTCTGCCTATTTAAAGGGTGAACAGTAGTCACTATGCTGTTTGGTATCATGGTGTGTACCACACTGAACATGGACCACAGAAAGCTAAGGAGAGAGTTGTCTCAGGAGATCAGAAAGAACATTATAGACCTTCATGTTAAAGGTAAAGGCTATAAGACCATCTCCAAGCAGCTTGATGTTCCTGTGACTACAGCTGCTCATATTATTCAGAAGTTTAAGGTCCATGGGACTGTAGCCAACCTCCCTGGACGTGGCCGCAAGAGGAACATTGATGACATATTGAAGAGACGGATAATACGAATGGTAACCCTAGAGTCCAGGACAACTTCCAAAGAGATTAGAGGTGAACTCCAAGGTCAAGGTACATCAGTGTCAGATCGCACCATCCGTCGCTGTTTGAGCCAAAGTAGACTTAATGGAAGACGACCGAGGAGGACACCAAATCATAAAAAAGCGAGACTGGAATTTTCCAAAATGCATATTGACAAGCCACAAAGCTTCTGGGAGAATGTCCTTTGGACAGATGAGACAAAACTGGAGGTTTTTGGCAAGTCACATCAGCTCTATGTTCACAGACGAAGAGATGAAGCATCCAAAGAAAAGAACACTGTACCTAATGTGAAACATGGAGGAGGCTCGGTTATGTTATGGGGCTGCTTTGCTGCATCTGGCACAGGGTGTCTTGAATCTGTGCAGGGTGCAATGAAATCTCAAGACTATCAAGGCATTCTGGAGTGAAATGTGCTGCCCAGTGTCAGAAAGCTTGTTTTTTAAATGATTCTGCTGAACTATAATTCAAAAACAATGTCTGATTTTCATTAGTTCATTTTCAGTGAATTTTTATTTATTATTACTTTTGTCAGTTTCAAATTATTTCAGTGACCATTGTTGGTTTTTCTCTCTTTAACGGAAGGGTACCAACGATTTTGTCCATGTCTGTATATATACACAGTATATACAGTATACACAGTATCTGTATAGTATAGTCTGTATAGTATAGTCTGTATAATATAGTCTGTATAGTATAGTCTGTATAGTATAGTCTGTATAATATAGTCTGTATAATATAGTCTGTATAGTATAGTCTGTATAATATAGTCTGTATAATATAGTCTGTAGTATAGTCTGTATAGTATAGTCTGTATAATATAGTCTGTATAATATAGTCTGTATAGTATAGTCTGTATAACATAGTCTGTATAGTATTGTCTGTATAATATAGTCTGTATAGTATTGTCTGTATAATATAGTCTGTATAATATAGTCTGTATAATATGGTCTGTATAGTATAGTCTGTATAACATAGTCTGTATAGTATTGTCTGTATAATATAGTCTGTATAGTATAGTCTGTATAGTATAGTCTGTATAATATAGTCTGTATAATATAGTCTGTATAGTATAGTCTGTATAGTATAGTCTGTATAATATAGTCTGTAGTATAGTCTGTATAATATAGTCTGTATAGTATAGTCTGTATAATATAGTCTGTATAATATAGTCTGTATAGTATAGTCTGTATAATATAGTCTGTATAATATAGTCTGTATAGTATAGTCTGTATAACATAGTCTGTATAGTATTGTCTGTATAATATAGTCTGTATAGTATAGTCTGTATAACATAGTCTGTATAGTATTGTCTGTATAATATAGTCTGTATAGTATAGTCTGTATAGTATAGTCTGTATAATATAGTCTGTATAATATAGTCTGTATAGTATAGTCTGTATAGTATAGTCTGTATAATATAGTCTGTAGTATAGTCTGTATAATATAGTCTGTATAGTATAGTCTGTATAATATAGTCTGTATAATATAGTCTGTATAGTATAGTCTGTATAATATAGTCTGTATAATATAGTCTGTATAATATAGTCTGTATAGTATAGTCTGTATAATATAGTCTGTATAGTATAGTCTGTATAACATAGTCTGTATAGTATTGTCTGTATAATATAGTCTGTATAGTATAGTCTGTATAACATAGTCTGTATAGTCTGTATAATATAGTCTGTATAATATAGTCTGTATAGTATAGTCTGTATAATATAGTCTGTATAATATAGTCTGTATAGTATAGTCTGTATAATATGGTCTGTATAATATAGTCTGTATAACATAGTCTGTATAATATAGTCTGTAGTATAGTCTGTATAACATAGTCTGTATAGTATAGTCTGTATAATATAGTCTGTATAATATAGTCTGTATAATATAGTCTGTAGTATAGTCTGTATAATATAGTCTGTATAATATAATCTGTATAATATAGTCTGTATAATATGGTCTGTATAATATAGTCTATATAATATAGTCTGCATAATATAGTCTGTATAGTATAGTCTGTATAGTATAGTCTGTATAGTATAGTCTGTATAGTATTGTCTGTATAATATAGTCTGTATAGTATAGTCTGTATAGTATAGTCACACGTCTGAGAAGTTCAAAGAATGTTATATTTAATGTTATAATATTTAATATTATAATATTTAACATATTTAATGTTATAATGTTTTATGTTATAATATGTTATGTTATCATATTTAATGTTATAATATTATAATACTGAACATATTTAATATTATAATATTTAAAATATTTAATGTTATAATATTTAATGTTATAATATTATAATATCTAACATATTTAATGTTATAATATTTAATGTTATCATTTTTAATATTATAATATTTAACATATTTAATGTTATAATATTTAATGTTATAATATTATGATATTTAACATATTTAATGTTATAATATTTAATGTTATCATATTTAATGTTATCATATTTAATGTTATAATATTTGATGTTATAATATTTGATGTTATAATATTTAATGTTATAATATTATAATATTTAACATATTTAATGTTATCATATTTAATGTTACAATATTTAATGTTATCATATTTAATGTTATCATATTTAATGTTATTATATTTAATATTATATTTATTGTTATAATATTTAATGTTATCATATTTATTGTTAGAATATTTAAAGTTATATATTTAGTGTTAGAATATTTAACATATTTAACGTTATAATATTTAATGTTATAATATTTATATGTAATATTTAATGTTATAATATTTAATGTTATAATATTTAATATTATAATATTTATTGTTATAATATTAATGTTATAATATTATAATATTTAACATATTTAATGTTTTAATATTTAATGTTATCATTTAATGTTATCATATTTAATATTTAACATATTTAATGTTATAATATTTATTGTTATCATATTTAATATTATAAATTTAATGTTATAATATTTAATGTTACAAGATTATAATATTTAACATATTTAATGTTTTAATATAATGTTATAATATTAATGTTATAATATTTAATGATAATTTAATGTTATAATATTATAATATTTAACATATTTAATGTTATAATATGAATGTTATAAATTTAACATATTTAATGTTATCATATTTAATGTTACAATATTTAATGTTATCATATTTAATGTTATCATATTTAATGTTATTATATTTAATATTATAATATTTATTTTTATAATATTTAATGTTATCATATTTATTGTTATACTATTTAAAGTTATAATATTTAGTGTTATAATATTTAACATATTTAACGTTATAATATTTAATGTTATAATATTTAATATTGTAATATTTAATGTTATAATATTTAATGTTATAATATTTAATATTATAATATTTATTGTTATAATATTTAATATTATAATATTTATTGTTATAATATTTTATGTTATAATATTTTATGTTATAATATTCAATATTATAACACCGTTTTTTAAGTTTGAATTTCACTGTTTTGAATTTTGGAAAACGTTTTCACATGGGGCGCTTTCATTGTGAAATCCCTCACAGGATGTCGCCGTGTGTTTCCGGTGTTTCCTGGGCTGCTTGTCTTCGGAGCCGCTCGGGGCGGCTCGGCTCCGCTCGGTTTATTTTCCTCCAGCCCTCCACCGGAGCGGAGTGATGAGAACCGGACCCGCCGCTGTGCTGTCGGACAGGCGGGAACCACAGAGGACCGGGGGCACCCACCGGGAGCACCGACCGGGACTACCGACCGGGACCACCGACCGGGACATCCCCGTTATTCTGCGGCGGTTTCAGAGCTGAGAGGCCAGGGAGAGATACCGAGCGGCTCGTTGCGGTGGAGCCGGGCTGTGGTGCACTGCCGGCGGCTGCGGCTCCAGGCTGCACCCCGCTGGACGGCGAAGGATTGAGGAGACATGTACCAGGTCCAGGTGAGTGTTTACCTGACAGGTACCAGGTCCAGGTGAGTGTTTACCTGACAGGTACCAGGTCCAGGTTAGCGGTTACCTGACATATAGTATATGACGTACAGTATATAGTATATAATGTATATAGTATATCATGTATATAGTATATAAACATAGAACTGAATTCAATAGATCAGATCCGTTGTCACTGATATCCGATTCAGCTGTTTGAGTCAGTATCGGCCCGATATCTGATCCAGTATCGGTGCATCCCTGGTGGACTGTAGAGGTTCTGGTTCTGTAGAGGGTCTGGTTCTGTAGAGGTTCTGTAGAGTATTAAAGCTGTTCAGATGTTCAGCTGACAATTTGATGTGCACATAAAACACAGTGACGACCTGCTGAGACTCCTCTCACCATCAGACCAGACCAGACCAGACCAGATCAGACCAGACCAAACCAGACCCGTCTGTTGGGTCACTTCCTGTCATGAAGCGACTCAATGAGCTGCTGTTCAGAGCGTAGATGGTGTAGGTAGTGTAGGGCGTGGAGGTCTCCAGGTGTTGAGGTCTCCAGGTGCTGAGGTGTCCAGGTGCTGATGTGTCCAGGCGCTGAGGTGTCCAGGTGCTGATGTGTCCAGGTGCTGATGTGTCCAGGTGCTGAGGTGTCCAGGTGCTGAGGTGTCCAGGTGCTGATGTGTCCAGGTGCTGAGGTGTCCAGGTGCTGAGGTGTTGAGGTGTTGAGGTGCTGAGGTGTCCAGGTGTTGAGGTGTCCAGGTGCTGAGGTGTCCAGGTGTTGAGGTGTCCAGGTGTTGAGGTGTCCAGGTGTTGAAGTGTCCAGGTGTCCAAGTGTCCAAGTGTTGAGGTGTCCAGGTGTTGAGGTGTTGAGGTGCTGAGGTGCTGAGGTGTCCAGGTGTCCAGGTGTCCAGGTGTTGAGGTGCTGAGGTGTCCAGGTGTTGAGGTGTACAGGTATTGAGGTGTCCAGGTGCTGAGGTGTCCAGGTGTTGAGGTGCTGAGGTGTCCAGGTGTCCAGGTGTTGAGGTGTCCATGTGCTGAGGTGCTGAGGTGTCCAGGTGTTGAGGTGTCCAGGTATTGAGGTGTCCAGGTGTTGAGGTGTCCAGGTGTTGAGGTGCTGAGGTGTCCAGGTGTTGAGGTGTCCAGGTATTGAGGTGTCCAGGTGCTGAGGTGTCCAGGTGTTGAGGTGCTGAGGTGTCCAGGCGTTGAGGTGTCCAGGTGCTGAGGTGCTGAGGTGTCCAGGTGTCCAGGTGTCCAGGTGTTGAGGTGCTGAGGTGTCCTGGTGTCCAGCTGTCCAGGTGTTGAGGTGTCCAGGTGTTGAGATGTTGAGGTGCTGAGGTGTCCAGGTGTCCAGGTGTTGAGGTGCTGAGGTGTCCTGGTGTCCAGCTGTCCAGGTGTTGAGGTGTCCAGGTGTTGAGGTGTTGAGATGCTGAGGTGTCCAGGTGTCCAGCTGTCCAGGTGTTGAGGTGCTGAGGTGTCCAGGTGTCCAGCTGTCCAGGTGTTGAGGTCTCCAGGTGTTGAGGTGTTGAGGTGTCCAGGTGTTGAGGTGTTGAGGTGCTGAGGTGTCCAGGTGTCCAGGTGTCCAGGTGTTGAGGTGCTGAGGTGTCCTGGTGTCCAGCTGTCCAGGTGTTGAGGTGTCCAGGTGTTGAGGTGTTGAGATGCTGAGGTGTCCAGGTGTCCAGCTGTCCAGGTGTTGAGGTGCTGAGGTGTCCAGGTGTCCAGCTGTCCAGGTGTTGAGGTCTCCAGGTGTTGAGGTGTCCAGCTGTCCAGCTGTCCAGGTGCTGAGGTGTGCAGGTGTTGAGGTGTTGAGGTGTCCAAGTGTCCAGGTGTCCAGGTGTCCAGCTGTCCAGGTGCTAAGGTGTCCAGCTGTCCAGGTGTTGAGGTGTCCAGGTGTCCAGGTGTCCATGTGTTGAGGTGTCCAGGTGTCCAGCTGTCCAGGTGCTGAGGTGTCCAGGTGTACAGCTGTCCAGGTGCTGAGGTGTCCAGGTGTTGAGGTGTCCAGGTGTTGAGATGTCCAGGTGTTGAGGTGTCCAGGTGTTGAGATGTCCAGGTGTTGAGGTGTCCAGGTGTTGAGATGTCCAGGTGTTGAGGTGTCCAGGTGTTGAGATGTCCAGGTGTTGAGGTGTCCAGGTGTTGAGATGTCCAGGTGTTGAGGTGTCCAGGTGTTGAGATGTCCAGGTGTTGAGGTGTCCAGGTGTTGAGATGTCCAGGTGTTGAGGTGTCCAGGTGTTGAGATGTCCAGGTGTCCAGGTGGGGACAGCTCTGGTCCTCACTTATTTACGCTCTCTGTTACATAATGAAGGTTTAAAGTTTGATGAAGCAGCTCAGAACGATGGGTCCGTTCCAGCTGACAGTCAGCAGACTGAATCTTGCTGAGATCAGATTTCACATCTAAAAGCTGATTCAGATATTTATGGCAGGACTGTTAACCGGGATTAATCTGATCTGTTCTAAATGTCCCTTAAAGGGAGATGAGTCAAGTATTTAATCAGAGGTCAAGGGAAATGGCCATTACAGGTTGACCTTGTAAACATTTAGTGTCAATGTGGAGCGTTATTTAACCTCCTTCATGACCTGGTTGGTACCGATAGTTTACTATGACACCAGGATCTTCACTCTAGCTTTAAAACTGAGCCTCCTACAATATAGAACTGGGGGAAAAAGTTCAGAAACTTGTGTTTGATGGATTATCTCTCTGTTGTATCAATGCTAATGGTCATTGTATTCTACATGTTGAAAGCCTGTTTATTGACCTTCACAATGATGTCACACTTGTAAGGATCATGTATTTGTGGGATGAGCAGCTCAGATGATGATGTGGGGAGCGCCCAAGAAAAATTTGCCAAAATACTCTGCCAACTTTTTTTTCCCAGTTTATATTACGCATCAGTCCATATATTTGTTGGCGTTTAGCCTTTCAAAAACATTTTCACTGCCGTCAAAAACTGTTTCCTCTCCCTCACTCACCTGTATCAACGGGGCGGACGAGCAGCAATCTAACAGCACCATACATTAAATTTATATAACCACAATAACCAAAAATGTTATCTTCATCATTTAATTCCTCAGGTTTCTAGATTCATATGGTGCTTAGCCCACTTTAACAGTGAGGATCTCCGGGATCTTCACTCTAGCTTTAAAACTGAGCCGCTACAACCTAAATATCTCTAATAGCATTAAAAAAAATTAGTGGCGTCAAAACAAATTTATGTTATGGCGTTAACTGTGACAGCCCTAATAAAAACTGTGATCAGTGATCTCTAACAGGGTGATAGATCAGTGTTTATTCTAGTATTACTACGTTGGTGAAGAGTCTTCACGCGGTGTCGGTGAAGGTGGTCGGCCATGTTCAGTCAGCTGGTGTTTGTTTACGTCAGCAGAGAGATGATGAATGAAAGATGGATCAGGGATCTTTATCCCTACGCAGCTTAAAGCCGACTGTACTCAGTGTTTTTGTCCTCTGTGGGCTCCTGTAGTCGTCCTGTACTGTACTTACAGTGTGGCTGACTGAGCCACCGGGGGAAACTCGCTCATACAAGATTAATTAGCAGAGGAGCTGCCGGATCATTGGAGGATATAAATACCTAAACTCTCCGGGGTCAAATATTCCTCTGTCAGCTGACCAGGCTGCTGCTGCCCTTGGCACCGTTATACCACCACACCGTCATCTATACGTCTGATTTCACCACCACACCGTCATCTATACGTCTGATTTCACCACCACACCTTCATCTATACATCTGATTTCACCACCACACCTTCATTTATACGTCTGATTTCACCACCACACCTTCATTTATACGTCTGATTTCACCACCACACCTTCATTT
>CM025835.1:30719266-30779266 GCA_014673565.1 Sebastes schlegelii | reverse complement strand
GTCCCGGTGGTGTCCCGGTGATGTCTCTGTGATGTCTCTGTGGTGTCTCTGTGGTGTCCCGGTGGTGTCCCGGTGGTGTCCCGGTGATGTCTCTGTGGTGTCCCGGTGATGTCTCTGTGGTGTCTCTGTGGTGTCCCGGTGGTGTCTCTGTGGTGTCTCGGTGGTGTCCCGGTGGTGTCCCGGTGGTGTCCCGGTGGTGTCTCTGTGGTGTCCCGGTGATGTCTCTGTGGTGTCTCTGTGGTGTCCCGGTGGTGTCCCAGTGGTGTCCCGGTGATGTCTCTGTGGTGTCCCGGTGATGTCTCTGTGGTGTCTCTGTGGTGTCCCGGTGGTGTCTCTGTGGTGTCTCTGTGGTGTCTCTGTGGTGTCTCGGTGGTGTCTCTGTGGTGTCTCTGTGGTGTCCCGGTGATGTCTCTGTGATGTCTCTGTGGTGTCTCTGTGGTGTCCCGGTGGTGTCCCGGTGGTGTCCCGGTGATGTCTCTGTGGTGTCCCGGTGATGTCTCTGTGGTGTCTCTGTGGTGTCCCGGTGGTGTCTCTGTGGTGTCTCGGTGGTGTCCCGGTGGTGTCCCGGTGGTGTCTCTGTGGTGTCCCGGTGATGTCTCTGTGGTGTCTCTGTGGTGTCCCGGTGGTGTCCCGGTGGTGTCCCGGTGGTGTCCCGGTGATGTCTCTGTGGTGTCCCGGTGATGTCTCTGTGGTGTCTCTGTGGTGTCCCGGTGGTGTCTCTGTGGTGTCCCGGTGGTGTCTCTGTGGTGTCTCTGTGGTGTCTCTGTGGTGTCCCGGTGGTGTCCCGGTGGTGTCCCGGTGATGTCTCTGTGGTGTCCCGGTGGTGTCCCGGTGGTGTCCCGGTGATGGTGTAGCTGCTCTCTTCCCTCCATCATGAAGGGTCTGATCTGTATCTGAGCCGGTCTAATAATAAAAGTGGATGATGTTTTATTGATAACGCCGTCCTGCCCGCTGAGTGCTCTGATGGAGACTTCACTCCAGCAGCTCGTCTCTCTCCGCCAGTAGTTATTATTTCTATTTCTATTTATTTATATAGTGACGAATGACCACAGGCGTTATCTTCACAGAGCAGGTCTAGACGTTGCTCTATAATTCACAGAGAACCCACGTTACCCCGTGTTCCGGCGCCGGGGCCACGGGGGCCAGAACACGGGTAGAAACCTGTGTGGTGGAGACGCAGTGGTTTGGTGGACTGATCTGGAATGAGGTTGACGTCTGTCAGAACGCTCTCAGATTAAATGGATTATCAGGAGCGGGAATAGAAGAAAACAAAACATCAGTGTTTACAGTTACAAATAGCAGTTTCATGCAACGTGGATCTGGATCGTATCTTTGTATCTAGATTATATCTAGATTATATCTAGATTATATCCTTGAAAAACGTCTCATCTTTCATGAAGCATATTCCGGCAGTAGTTGTTTGAACCTGTAAATGTTTCTTTAGATTAAAGTGTTTGGATGATGACAGCGTTCTCACAGCTGGAAGGCTGAACTATCTTTCTAATTCACACACTGAACAAGTCCTCAAGAGTTGTGATGTGTACTCATGTGCATGCTAGTATGTCTTTCTTTACTTTAAAATGTCTTTTCAGTTGAATGTATTAGTACTTTAATTACGTCTTTTCTTTCTGGAACTGTGATGGAATAGTTATTTTTTAAATCCTAATTACGTAACGCCGTTCCATGTGTTGCGTTGCTCCCCAAGCCTGCCTACCATTTCATATAAAGAGATCAATAAATTAAATGGGTAATATATCTTTTTTTGTGACAAACTCATCATGATGTCCAAACTAGATTCTTTCTTTAATCATTTACAATTTTTCATGTCTGACTTTAATTGTGATCATTTCATGAAGAGTTTGGTTCCAAGATAAAGAGCAATAAGGTAAACTAGTAGATAAGTCTTTAAAGCATGTGACAGCGTCTGAGTGAATGAACCTGTCGATCTGCCTGTTGTAGGGGAAAGGGCAAAGGGTCGTTGCCATGGTGCTGAAGGAGCTTCCTGCTAAAAAGGCATCCTCAGAAGGAAACCCCCTCCTCACCGTGACAACCAAGGTTGGCATGACGACCTCGCTTGTTTTTTTTTATTTCGCACTGCTCAGAGATTTATTTTTGTTCTTTTTATTTTATTTTTGCTTATTACATGGCTCTGTTGAATACTCGATTCTGATTGGTCAATCACGGCGTTCTACGGTCTGTTATCTCTTTATAACAGACTGTTGCTGCGTATAGCAGACTGTTGCTACATATAGCAGACCGTTGCTACGTATAGCAGAGCGTTGCTACGTATAGCAGAGCGTTGCGACGTATAACAGACCTTTGCTACGTATAACAGACCGTTGCTATGTATAACAGACCATTGCTACGTATAACAGACCATTGCTACGTATACCAGACCGTTGCTACGTATACCAGACCATTGCTACGTATAACAGAGCGTTGCTACGTATACCAGACCGTTGCTACGTATACCAGACCATTGCTACGTATAACAGAGCGTTGCTACGTATAGCAGACCGTTGCTACGTATAACAGACCTTTGCTATGTATAGCAGGCCGTTGCTACGTATAGCAGACCGTTGCTACGTATAACAGAGCGTTGCTACGTATAACAGACCGTTGCTACGTATAACAGACCGTTGCTACGTATAACAGAGCGTTGCTACGTATAGCAGACCGTTGCTACGTATAACAGAGCGTTGCTACGTATAGCAGACCGTTGCTAAGTATAGCAGACCATGGCTACGTATACCAGACCGTTGCTACGTATAACAGAGCGTTGCTACGTATAACAGAGCGTTGCTACGTATACCAGACCGTTGCTACGTATAACAAACCGTTGCTAAGTATAACAGACTGTTGCTACGTATAACAGACCGTTGCTAAGTATAACAGACTGTTGCTACGTATAGCAGACCGTTGCTAAGTATAGCAGACCGTTGCTAAGTATAGCAGACCGTGGCTACGTATACCAGACCGTTGCTACGTATAACAGAGCGTTGCTACGTATAACAGACCGTTGCTACGTATAACAGAGCGTTGCTACGTATAACAGAGCGTTGCTACGTATAGTAGACCCTTGCTACGTATAACAAACCGTTGCTATGGACACAGTTCTGATGTTGGACTCTGGAGGAGCGTTTATGTGTCTAAATATTGATTTCTTCAGTAAGTAGCCGTGTGATAAGCAGGATAATGTTCAGCTAGCGGCTCATTATAGTGAAATACTGTAAACCAGGGTGATGCTGCACCCCGACGCGGAGCTAGATAGACATCTAGATACAAGAATCTAGATCTAATGATACGATCTAGATCTAATGATACGATCTAGATCTAATGATACGATCTTGATCTAATGATACGATCTAGATACAAGAATATAATCGAGAGTCAAATATCAGATACAAACTAGACTTACAAGGAACTAGATACAAGAATAAGATCTAGATACAAGAACCCAGATACCAGGATACAATCAAGATAAAACAATACAACCTAGAGACTGTACAAGGATCTAGATGCAGGGATATAATCTACATACCATATATATATCTATATGGTATGATATATAGGTATGATGGTATCTAGATAAATGTGTTTCTTTTATATTCTATTAATAACCTGTGTGTGATCTAGTCTTTGTTGTGGCGTTTGTCCTGCTGGTTGAAGTGAGGTTTAGTCTGGATGTCTTTTAGTGGACGCGGTGCTGTTCTGCTCTTTCACAGGATTAAATACAAACATATTCCAGTTGGCATGTGAAAGTACACGGCTGTGTGGATTAGGATTAGGAGGCCAGACACACACACACACACACACACACACACACACACACACACACACACACACACACACACTGACTGAATCACTGAATTAAAGGTTGTACTTTGTCCTGCGTTTCCCAGAATGCCTTTCAGCAACCCCCGGAGAGCTGGCAGTAATGACTGTGTTTACATTCACACTAATACTCCACTGTTATTCTGAATAGGACGATATAGTGAATGTGATACGGGTCATATAAACAGCATGTCGTGTTTGGATCATCGTCAGATGAAGACGTCTGATCTGGTTCTGTGAACACGTAGACAGAACATCCACTATACGAGTCTCTATCCCTCCGTACAACAGCACCACTACTAGTAACACACAGAGAGGCTACAGGCGTGTTGGTCATTCTTTCGTCTGTTTCATAAACTATGAAACTCTGTGAAAGACTCAGTTTGAAGTTGTTGAGGAGATTCTTCTCAGATCAATTTAGAAATCAGATTTTCTCCTCGCGGTGTGACCGGATCAGAAGAGGTTGTTGGTTTGTTCGAGAGTTTTCGGTCTCTATAAAATCTAAATGAATAAAAGAGCTAGCGGAGAGTCCCGACTTCACGTCCTGTCATTTATCGCTTGTGTACGTTGGACTTAATACAACAGACAGCAGAGTCACAGGCGAGCACCATCTGTGCTCACGATGATCATTAAGACTTCAATGTGGTTCAGCGTGATAAAGAAGGGTGGTCAAGAGAGGTGGTCAAGAGAGGCGGTCGAGAGAGGCGGTCGAGGATGGTCAAGAGAGGCGGTCGAGAGAGGCGGTCGAGAGAGGCGGTCGAGAGAGGCGGTCGAGAGAGGCGGTCGAGAGAGGCGGTCGAGGATGGTCAAGAGAGGCGGTCAAGAGAGGCGGTCAAGAGGCGGTCGAGAGAGGCGGTCGAGGATGGTCAAGAGAGGCGGTCAAGAGAGGCGGTCAAGAGGCGGTCAAGAGGCGGTCGAGAGAGGCGGTCGAGGATGGTCAAGAGAGGCGGTCAAGAGGCGGTCAAGAGGCGGTCGAGAGAGGCGGTCGAGAGAGGCGGTCGAGAGAGGCGGTAGAGAGAGGCGGTAAAGAGAGGCGGTCGAGAGAGGCGGTCGAGAGAGGCGGTCGAGAGAGGCGGTCGAGGATGGTCGAGAGAGGCGGTCGAGAGAGGCGGTCGAGAGAGGCGGTCGAGAGAGGCAGTCGAGAGAGGCGGTCGAGGATGGTCAAGAGAGGCGGTCGAGAGAGGCGGTCGAGAGAGGCGGTCGAGAGAGGCGGTCGAGGATGGTCAAGAGAGGCGGTCAAGAGAGGCGGTCAAGAGGCGGTCGAGAGAGGCGGTCGAGGATGGTCAAGAGAGGCGGTCAAGAGAGGCGGTCAAGAGGCGGTCGAGAGAGGCGGTCGAGGATGGTCAAGAGAGGCGGTCAAGAGAGGCGGTCAAGAGGCGGTCAAGAGGCGGTCAAGAGGTGGTCGAGAGAGGCGGTCGAGAGAGGCGGTCGAGAGAGGCGGTCGAGGATGGTCAAGAGAGGCGGTCGAGAGAGGCGGTCGAGAGAGGCGGTAAAGAGAGGCAGTCAAGAGAGGCGGTAGAGAGAGGCGGTCAAGAGAGGCGGTCAAGAGAGGCGGTCGAGGATGGTCAAGAGAGGCGGTCAAGAGAGGCGGTCGAGGATGGTCAAGAGAGGCGGTCAAGAGAGGCGGTAAAGAGAGGCGGTCAAGAGAGGCGGTCAAGAGAGGCGGTCAAGAGAGGCGGTAAAGAGAGGCGGTCAAATGAGGCGGTAAAGAGAGGCGGTCCAGAGAGGCGGTCCAGAGAGGCGGTCGAGGGCGGTCAAGAGAGGCGGTCAAGAGAGGAGGTCAAGAAGGGCGGTAAGGAAGGGCGGTAAGGAAAGGTGGTAGAGGGTGGTCAAGAGAGGCGATCAAGAGAGGCAGTAAAGAGAGGCGGTAGAGGGCGGTAAAGAGAGGCGGTAGAGAGCGGTAAAGAAAGACGGTAAAGAGAGGCGGTAGAGAAAGGCGGTAAAGAGAGGCGGTCAAGAGAGGCGGTAAAGAGAGGCGGTCAAGAGAGGCAGTAAAGAGAGGCGGTAGAGGGCGGTAAAGAGAGGCGGTAGAGAGCGGTAAAGAAAGACGGTAAAGAGAGGCGGTAGAGAAAGGCGGTAAAGAGAGGCGGTAAAGAGAGGCGGTAAAGAGAGGCGGTCAAGAGAGGCAGTAAAGAGAGGCGGTAGAGGGCGGTAAAGAGAGGCGGTAGAGAGCGGTAAAGAAAGACGGTAAAGAAAGGCGGTAGAGAAAGGCGGTAAAGAGAGGCGGTCAAGAGAGGCGGTCCAGAGAGGCGGTCGAGGGCGGTCAAGAGAGGCGGTCAAGAGAGGTGGTCAAGAAAGGTGGTAGAGGGCAGTCAAGAGAGGCGGTCAAGAGAGGCGGTCAAGAGAGGCGGTCAAGAGAGGCGGTAAAGAGAGGCGGTAGAGAGCGGTAAAGAGAGGCGGTAGAGAAAGGCGGTAAAGAGAGGCGGCAGAGGGCGGTAAAGAAAGGCGGTAGAGAAAGGCGGTCAAGAGAGGCGGTCAAGATAGGCGGTAAAGAGAGGTGGTCAAGAGAGGCGGTCAAGAGAGGCGGTCCAGAGAGGCGGTCAAGAAGGGCGGTAAGGAAGGGCGGTAAGGAAAGGTGGTAGCGGGTGGTAGCGGGTGGTCAAGAGAGGCGGTCAAGAGAGGCGGTAAAGAGAGGCGGTAAAGAGAGGCGGGAGAGGGCGGTAAAGAGAGGCGGTAAAGAAAGGCGGTAGAGAAAGGCGGTAAAGAGAGGCGGTAGAGGGCGGTAAAGAGAGGCGGTCAAGAGAGGCGGTCAAGAGAGGCGGTAAAGAGAGGCGGTCAAGAGAGGCGGTAAAGAGAGGCAGTCCAGAGAGGCGGTCCAGAGAGGCGGTCGAGGGCGGTCAAGAGAGGCGGTCAAGAGAGGCGGTCAAGAGAGGCGGTCAAGAGAGGCGGCAGAGGGCGGTAAAGAAAGGCGGTAAAGAGAGGCGGCAGAGGGCGGTAAAGAAAGGCGGTAGAGAAAGGCGGTCAAGAGAGGCGGTCAAGAGAGGCGATCAAGAGAGGCGGTCAAGATAGGCGGTAAAGAGAGGTGGTCAAGAGAGGCGGTCAAGAGAGGCGGTCCAGAGAGGCGGTCAAGAAGGGCGGTAAGGAAGGGCGGTAAGGAAAGGTGGTAGAGGGTGGTAGAGAGTGGTCAAGAGAGGCGGTCAAGAGAGGCGGTAAAGAGAGGCGGGAGAGAGTGGTAAAGAGAGGCGGTAGAGAAAGGCGGTAAAGAAAGGCGGTAGAGAAAGGCGGTAAAGAGAGGCGGTAGAGAAAGGCGGTAAAGAAAGGCGGTAGAGAAAGGCGGTAAAGAGAGGCGGTAGAGGGCGGTAAAGAGAGGCGGTAGAGGGCGGTAAAGAAAGGCGGTAAAGAGAGGCATTAAAGAGAGGCGGTAAAGAGAGGTGGTAGAGTCTGTGGTGTCTAACCGGTGGTTCTGTTCTGTGGTGTCTAACCGGTGGTTCTGTTCTGTGGTGTCTAACCGGTGGTTCTGTTCTGTGGTGTCTAACTGGTGGTTCTGTTCTGTGGTGTCTAACCGGTGGTTCTGTTCTGTGGTGTCTAACTGGTGGTTCTGTTCTGTGGTGTCTAACCGGTGGTTCTGTTCTGTGGTGTCTAACCGGTGGTTCTGTTCTGTGGTGTCTAACTGGTGGTTCTGGTCTCCAGCTGGTCCGGGAGCAGCAGGAGAGTCGACCCCTGCTGAGTCCCTCCATCGATGACTTCCTGTCAGAGAGCCGGAGCGACGCCCCCCCCATCCGACCTCTCACCTCCAACACAGCAGGTAGACTCCCCCCAATCATCACCTCCATCTCCCTCCATCTCCCCCTCTATCTCCCCTCTATCTCCCCCTCTATCTCCCCTCTATCAACCCCTCTATCTCCCCTCTATTAACCCCTCTATCTCCCCCTCTATCTCCCCTTCTAACTCCCCCTCTATCTCCCCCTCTAACTCCTCTCTATCTCCCCCTCCATCTCCCCTCTATCTCCCCCTCTATCTCCCCTCTATATCCCCTCTATCAACCCCTCTAACTCTCCCTCTATCTCCCCTCTATCTCCCCTCTATCTCCCCCTCTATCTCCCCTCTATCTCCCCCTCTATATCCCTCCATCTCCCCCTCTAACTCCTCTCTATCTCCCCCTCCATCTCCCCTCTATCTCCCCCTCTATCTCCCCTCTATATCCCCTCTATCAACCAACCCCTCTAACTCTCCCTCTATCTCCCCCTCTATCTCCCCCTCTATCTCCCCTCTATCTCACCCTCTATCAACCCCTCTATCTCCCCCTCTATCTCCCTCCATCTCCCCTATATCTACCCTCTATCTCCCCCTCTATCTCCTCCTCTATCTCCCCTCTATCTCCCTCCATCTCCCCCTATATCTACCCTCTATCTCCCCCTCTATCTCCCCCTCTAGCTCCCCCCATCTCCCCCTCTATCTCCCCTCTATCTCCCCCTCTATCAACCCCTCTAACTCCCCCTCTAACTCCCTCTCTATCTCCCCTCTATCTCCCCCCCATCTCCCCTCTAACTCCCCCCTCTATCTCCCCTCTAACTCCCCCCTCTATCTCCCCCTCTATCTCCCCTCTATGTCCCCCTCTAACTCCCCTCTATCTCCCCCTCTATCTCCCCTCTATCAACCCCTCTATCTCCCCTCTAACTCCCCCCTCTATCTCCCCTCTATGTCCCCCTCTAACTCTCCTCTATCTCCCCTCTAGCTCCCCTCTATCAACCCCTCTATCTCCCCTCTATCTCCCCTCTATCAACCCCTCTATCTCCCCTCTAACTCCCCCCTCTATCTCCCCTCTATCTCCCCTCTAACTCCCCCCTCTATCTCCCCTCTATTTCCCCTCTATCTCCCCTCTATATCCCTCCATCTCCCCCTATATCTACCCTCTATCTCCCTCTATCTTCCCCTCTATCTCCCCCTCTATCTCCCCTCTATCTCCCCCTCTATCTACCCCTCTATATCCCTCCATCTCCCCTATATCTACCCTCTATCTCCCCTCTATCTCCCCCTCTATATCCCTCCATCTCCCCCTATATCTACCCTCTAACTTCCCCTCTATCTCGCCTCTATCTCCCCTCTATCTCCCCCTCTATCTCCCCTCTATCTCCCCCTCTAACTCCTCCTCTATCTCGCCTCTATCTCCCCTCTGTCTCCCCTCTATCTCCCCCTCTATCTCCCCTCTATCTCCCCCTCTCTATATCCCTCCATCTCCCCTATATCTACCCTCTATCTCCCCCTCTATCTCCCCCTTTATCTCCCCTCTATCTCCCCCTCTATCTCCCCTCTATCTCCCCCCTCTATCTCCCCCTATATCTACCCTCTAATTCCCCCTCTATCTCGCCTATATCCCCCCCTTCTCCCCCTCTATCTCCCCTCTATCTCCCCCTCTATCTCCCCCTCTATATCCCTCCATCTCCCCCTATATCTACCCTCTAACTCCCCCTCTATCTCGCCTCTATCTCCCCTATATCTACCCTCTATCTCCCCCTTTATCTTCCCCTTTATCTCCCCTCTATCTCCCCCTCTATCTCCCCTCTATCTCCCCCCTCTATCTCCCCCTATATCTACCCTCTAATTCCCCCTCTATCTCGCCTATATCCCCCCTTCTCCCCCTCTATCTCCCCTCTATCTCCCCCTCTACCTCCCCTCTATCTCCCCCTCTATCTCCCCCTCTATATCCCTCCATCTCCCCCTATATCTACCCTCTAACTCCCCCTCTATCTCGCCTCTATCTCCCCTCTATCTCCCCTCTATCTCCCCCTCTATCTCCCATCTATCTCCCCTCTATCTCCCCCTCTATCTCCCCTCTATCTCCCCCTCTATCTCCCCCTCTATATCCCTCCATCTCCCCCTATATCTACCCTCTAACTCCCCCTCTATCTCACCTCTATCTCCCCTCTATCTCCCCCTCTATCTCCCCCTCTATCTCCCCTCTATCTCCCCCTCTATCTCCCCTCTATCTCCCCTCTATCTCCCCTCTATCTCCCCCTCTATCTCCCCTCTATCTCCCCTCTATCTCCCCTCTATCTCCCCCTCTATCTCCCCTCTATCTCCCCCTCTATCTCCCCTCTATCTCCCCCTCTATCTCCCCCTCTATCTAGACAGGATGGATGATCTAATCTAATTCAGCCGATATCTGTGTTCATTCTCGACAACAACATCCACCCTCCTGTTTTCTGTCTTCTCTCCATCCTTCACCTTTTATTCTTCCTCTAACCTCCCCTCTTCTTCGTCTCCCTCTCTCTCTTCCTGTCCTCCTCTAACTTTGTGTCCTTGGCTGTCCTCCGTCCTCCTCTGTGCCCATCTGTCACCTCCGACTCAGCAGGTACACCTCCCATTAATCAACACCTCCCTTCTGCTCCGTCCTCCTGTCCTCCTGTCTGCTCTGTCCTCCTGTCCTCCTGTCTGCTCTGTCCTCCTCCTGTCTGCTCTGTCCTCCTGTCCTCCTGTCTGCTCTGTCCTCCTGTCCTCCTGTCTGCTCTGTCCTCCTCCTGTCTGCTCTGTCCTCCTGTCTGCTCTGTCCTCCTCCCTTCTGCTCCATCCTCCTGTCCTCCTCCTGTCTGCTCTGTCCTCCTGTCTGCTCTGTCCTCCTGTCCTCCTGTCTGCTCTGTCCTCCTCCCTTCTGCTCCGTCCTCCTGTCCTCCTCCTGTCTGCTCTGTCCTCCCGTCTGCTCTGTCCTCCCTTCTGCTCTGTCCTCCCGTCTGCTCTGTCCTCCCTTCTGCTCCGTCCTCCTGTCTGCTCTGTCCTCCCTTCTGCTCCGTCCTCCTGTCCTCCTGTCCTCCTCCTGTCTGCTCTGTCCTCCTGTCTGCTCTGTCCTCCTGTCCTCCTGTCTGCTCTGTCCTCCTCCCTTCTGCTCCATCCTCCTGTCCTCCTCCTGTCTGCTCTGTCCTCCTGTCCTCCTGTCTGCTCTGTCCTCCTCCCTTCTGCTCCATCCTCCTGTCCTCCTCCTGTCTGCTCTGTCCTCCTCCTGTCTGCTCTGTCCTCCTGTCTGCTCTGTCCTCCTCCCTTCTGCTCCATCCTCCTGTCCTCCTCCTGTCTGCTCTGTCCTCCTCCTGTCTGCTCTGTCCTCCTGTCCTCCTGTCTGCTCTGTCCTCCTGTCCTCCTGTCTGCTCTGTCCTCCTCCCTTCTGCTCCGTCCTCCTGTCCTCCTCCTGTCTGCTCCGTCCTCCTGTCCTCCTCCTGTCTGCTCTGTCCTCCTGTCCTCCTCCTGTCTGCTCTGTCCTCCCGTCTGCTCTGTCCTCCCTTCTGCTCCGTCCTCCTGTCTGCTCTGTCCTCCCTTCTGCTCCGTCCTCCTGTCCTCCTGTCCTCCTCCTGTCTGCTCTGTCCTCCTCCCTTCTGCTGCATCCTCCTGTCCTCCTGTCCTCCTTTCCTCCTGTCCTCCTCCCTTCTGCTCCGTCCTCCTGTCCTCCTGTCCTCCTCCTGTCTGCTCTGTCCTCCTCCCTTCTGCTGCGTCCTCCTGTCCTCCTGTCCTCCTCCCATCTGCTCCGTCCTCCTGTCCTCCTGTCCTCCTGTCCTCCTCCCTTCAGCTCCTTCCTCCTGTCCTCCTCCCATCTGCTCTGTCCTCCTGTCCTCCTCCCATCTGCTCTGTCCTCCTGTCTGCTGTCCTCCTCCCGTCTGCTCCGTCCTCCTGTCCTCCTCCCGTCTGCTCTGTCCTCCTGTCCTCCTCCCGTCTGCTCTGTCCTCCTGTCCTCCTCCCGTCTGCTCTGTCCTCCTGGCCTCCTCCTGTCTGCTCTGTCCTCCTCTAGATTAGAAGACTGAAAGACTAGAAGACTGAAAGACTAAAAAGACTGAAAGACTAGAAGACTAGAAGACTAAAAGACTAGAAGACTAGAAGCCTGAAAGACTAGAAGACTGAAAGACTAGAAGACTAGAAGACTGAAAGACTAGAAGACCAGAAGACTGAAAGACTAGAAGACTAAACAACTAGAAGACTGAAAGACTAGAAGACCAGAAGACTGAAAGACTAGAAGACTAGAAGACTGAAAGACTAGAAGACCAGAAGACTGAAAGACTAGAAGACTAAACAACTAGAAGACTGAAAGACTAGAAGACTAAACAACTAGAAGAATGAAAGACTAGAAGACTAAACAACTAGAAGACTGAAAGACTAGAAGACTAAACAACTAGAAGCCTGAAAGACTAGAAGACTGAAAGACTAGAAGACCAGAAGACTGAAAGACTAGAAGACCAGAAGACTGAAAGACTAGAAGACCAGAAGACTGAAAGACTAGAAGACTAAACAACTAGAAGACTGAAAGACTAGAAGACTAAACAACTAGAAGAATGAAAGACTAGAAGACTAAACAACTAGAAGACTGAAAGACTAGAAGACCAGAAGACTGAAAGACTAGAAGACTAAACAACTAGAAGACTGAAAGACCGGAAGACTCGAAGACTAAAAGACTAGAAGACTAGAAGACTGAAAGACTAGAAGACCAGAAGACTGAAAGACTAGAAGACTAAACAACTAGAAGACTGAAAGACTAGAAGACCAGAAGACTGAAAGACTAGAAGACTAAACAACTAGAAGACTGAAAGACTAGAAGACTAAACAACTAGAAGACTGAAAGACTAGAAGACCAGAAGACTGAAAGACTAGAAGACCAGAAGACTGAAAGACTAGAAGACTAAACAACTAGAAGACTGAAAGACTAGAAGACTAAACAACTAGAAGACTGAAAGACTAGAAGACCAGAAGACTGAAAGACTAGAAGACTAAACAACTAGAAGACTGAAAGACTAGAAGACTGAAAGACTAGAAGACCAGAAGACTGAAAGACTAGAAGACTAAACAACTAGAAGACTGAAAGACTAGAAGACTAAACGACTAAAATACTAGAAGACTAAACGACCAGAAGACTGAAAGACTACAAGACTAGAAGAATGAAAGACGAGAAGACTAGAGGAATGAAAGACTAGAAGACTAAATGACTAAACGTTTAAACATCTAAACGACTAAACGACTAGAAGACCGAAAGACTGAAAGACTAGAAGACTAAACGACTAGAAGACTGAAAGACTAGAAGACTGAACGACTAGAAGACTAGAAGACTGAAAGACTAGAAGACTGAACGACTAGAAGCCTGAAAGACTAGAAGACTGAACGACTAGAGGACTGAAAGACTAGAAGACTGAACGACTAGAAGACTAGAAGACTAAACGACAGCAGCTGTGGTTTCATGTGTTCTGGTCCAGCTGGAGATCAAACTGTGAGGTCGTGTTTCAGGGTTTGATGATGACCTTTAAAGGTCACTGAGTTCATACAGACAATAACATATCTCTGTTCCTTCAGATGAACATGGAGTCATTTTTCTCGTTAAGTTCTGACTTTATTCTCGTAATGTTCCGACTTTATTCTCGTAAAGTTATGACTTTATTCTCGTAATGTTACGACTTTTTCTCGTTAAGTTATGACTTTATTCTCGTAATATTACACCTTTATTCTCGTAAAGTTATGACTTTATTCTCGTAATGTTACGACTTTTTCTCGTTAAGTTATGACTTTATTCTCGTAATATTACACCTTTATTCTCGTAAAGTTATGACTTTATTCTCGTAATGTTACGACTTTTTCTCGTTAAGTTATGACTTTATTCTCGTAATATTACACCTTTATTCTCGTAAAGTTATGACTTTAATTCATTATATTACGACTTTTTTTCTCGTAATATTACGACTTTATTCTCGAAATATTACGACTTTATTCTTGTAAAGTTATGACTTTATTCTCGTAATGTTATGACTTTTTCTCGTTAAGTTATGACTTTATTCTCATTATATTATGACTTTATTCTCGTTAAGTTATGACTTTATTTTCGTAAAGTTCTGACTTTATTCTCGTAGTGTTACGAATTTATTCTCGTTAAGTTATGACTTTATTCTCGTAATGTTACGACTTTTTCTCGTTAAGTTATGACTTTATTCTCGTAATATTACACCTTTATTCTCGTAAAGTTATGACTTTATTCTCGTAATGTTACGACTTTTTCTCGTTAAGTTATGACTTTATTCTCGTAATATTACACCTTTATTCTCATAAAGTTATGACTTTAATTCATTATATTACGACTTTTTTTCTCGTAATGTTACGACTTTATTCTGGTAATATTCTGACTTTATTGTGTAAATCTCAGATGTTGTTCCCCTCAGTGTGGCCCTAATCCTCCGTAGTACATTGTCTCTTTGGCCCTCACTGCATCAGACTGATATACTATATACTGAAACTATAAACTGTTACCTTCATCACAGTGATCACATGTTTTGCGGCTCCAGACAGATTTTTTTTTTTTGTTGTTGCCTAAAATGTCTCTTTAGATAGTAAAGGTTGCTGACCCCTGACCCCTGGGTTAGAGTGAATGAACACAGATGATACCGGCGGTCCACCTCGCGCGAGTAAAGCGAGGCGAAGATTTGCTTCTCTCTTGGTGTGAACGCAACACGAGACAGTTATCAGACATTAACCTCCGTCCTGTCCTCCTGCAGTTCTGTCCACAGCTCTGGACCTGGTGGACCTCAGTGAGCCGGGGGACGACGGCGGTGGCGGCGGCGTGAGTAGTGGTGGTGGTGGTAGCAGCGGCGGCGTGAGTAGTGGTGGCGGTGGCGGCGGCGGCGGCGGCGGCGTGAGTAGTGGTGGCGGCGGCGGCAGTAACAAGGACCAGAGGAGGAGTCCTCTTAGAAGGAAGGGCAGCTCGAGGAGCCCTCGGCGCCGGACGAGACCTGATGAGACGGAGCTGATCCAGGTGGAGGTGGAACACCTGCCGGACAGCCCCAGAACACCTGAGAGGATCTCTCTGGACTCAGGTACTGAAGACTGAACCAGCACACAGGAACAGGAAGTCAGGTGGACTAAAGTCTGAAGCTGAAGCTCCCAGTGGGGGGGCTGCTGTTGGTTCATTTAGTTAAAAGCTCTGATCTCAGCCAGCGGAGGCTGATTTAATCTGAGCTTTTAATGTGATGAGCACTTCCTGTCTCACTTGATCACAGGTTCAGGATCCAGGTCAAACCTCTGAGTGGTTTCAGTGATTCCAGGTTTCCTGTCTTATCTCTGTAGTTCTGGTTCATGTCAGTGATGTCGTGTTAGCGCTGATCTCTGATGTGTTCACAGTCAGTCTGTCCTCTCCTCTGGACAAATGGGACGAGGTGAACCTGGACGTGGAGGACGGAGGACGCAGGAGGAGACTCGAGAAGAGATGCACCTCCCACCACTCCTCCAGTGAACTGCTCTGGTGAATATGGCTGCCGATCTATTGACTGTATATTAACATCATATCAGAAAGATTAATACAGTTTTGAGGTCTATCTGTAGAATATGTTACGGAAATGAAAAAAAGACTAATTTTTAAATCAACACTTCCTGCTTTCATTTCAAAATAAAAGCCCTCAAGCATTTCTTCTGTGGACAGAATTCCTTCATTTGTTAACACAAGGCTTTTATTCTGAAATATGTGCCGGTCAGTGCTGTAGAACATGCAGTGACTTGGAGAGCTCCATGAATGAATATAGTACGGGGTTTTAATGGTGGATTAATACTATTATTTACAAATTACCACACGATTCTGAACCCTTCTCCGTCTAAAATAAATATAAATGATATTTATAATGAAATGAAATGGACATTAAAAGGCAAATTCTATGTAGAAAGAAAGAGCTGACAGCAGCAGCAGGAACACAGCCGACACGCAGCTGGTGTGAACACCTGACGCGTCTATCACGCAGCCACCGCGCCACGCAGCCACCACGTGCTCTTGACGTTCCATGTGTGTCCCGGGCTTAACGCGGCGCTAACGCGGCGCTAACGCTAACATCTGGTTCTGTATTTTGTTCCTTCAGGTCTGCAGAGTTTAAAACGGATCCTCTAACCAAGAACTCCTTCGACATCCACAGCTTCGATGATCTCGACTTCATATCTTCAACACAGGTGAGTAGTGCTGCTGATACTTCTACTGTAGTACTTCAGTATTCGACTGGTTCTACTCCGGGTAGAACTGAAGCTGTGAAGAGAAACTAAACAACCTGGACCAGATCCAGTGAGTAGTTCAGGGAGCGTGGGATAATAGGATGTTCCCTGCTGCTGAGTTCAGGTGTTCTAACGTCTCTTTAAACGCGACTCTGAAGACCTTCTGGACGTTTCCTGGTGTCTGTTGTTTAGTCTCTACTGTCTCTACTGTCTTTACTGTCTCTACTGTCTCTACTGTCTTTACTGTCTCTACTGTCTCTACTGTCTCTACTGTCTCTAGTGTCTCTACTGTCTCTACTGTCTCTACTGTCTCTACTGTCTCTACTGTCTCACTGTCTCTACTGTCTCACTGTCTCTTCTGTCTCACTGTCTCTAGTGTCTCTACTGTCTCTTCTGTCTCCAGTGTCTCACTGTCTCTACTGTCTCACTGTCTCTACTGTCTCACTGTCTCTACTGTCTCTACTGTCTCTACTGTCTCACTGTCTCTACTGTCTCTACTGTCTCTACTGTCTCACTGTCTCTACTGACTCTACTGTCTCTACTGTCTCTACTGTCTCTACTGTCTCTTCTGTCTCTAGTGTCTCTACTGTCTCACTGTCTCTACTGTCTCTACTGTCTCTACTGTCTACTGTCTCTACTGTCTCTACTGTCTCTACTGTCTCTACTGTCTCTTCTGTCTCTAGTGTCTCTACTGTCTCACTGTCTCTACTGTCTCTACTGTCTCACTGTCTCTACTGTCTCTACTGTCTCTACTGTCTCACTGTCTCTACTGTCTCACTGTCTCTACTGTCTCTACTGTCTCTACTGTCTCACTGTCTCTACTGTCTCTACTGTCTCTACTGTCTCACTGTCTCTACTGTCTCTACTGTCTCACTGTCTCTACTGTCTCTACTGTCTCTACTGTCTCTTCTGTCTCTACTGTCTCTACTGTCTCTACTGTCTCTACTGTCTCACTGTCTCTACTGTCTCTACTGTCTCTACTGTCTCACTGTCTCTACTGTCTCTACTGTCTCTACTGTCTCACTGTCTCTACTGTCTCTACTGTCTCACTGTCTCTACTGTCTCACTGTCTCTACTGTCTCTACTGTCTCTACTGTCTCACTGTCTCTACTGTCTCTACTGTCTCACTGTCTCTACTGTCTCTACTGTCTCTACTGTCTCACTGTCTCTACTGTCTCTACTGTCTCACTGTCTCTACTGTCTCTACTGTCTCTACTGTCTCTACTGTCTCTTCTGTCTCTAGTGTCTCTACTGTCTCTACTGTCTCTCACTGTCTCTACTGTCTCTACTGTCTCTACTGTCTCACTGTCTCTACTGTCTCACTGTCTCTACTGTCTCACTGTCTCTACTGTCTCACTGATGGTTGCTGGCTGTCCTCTGTGTATCTTCAGGACAGCGCGGCGTCCCGACAGCGCCGACGGACTCGTTCCCTTCTGGCCAGAAACGAGTCTCTGGAGGACGAGTTTGTCAGAGCGAAGGCTGCTGTGGAGGTACGAACACACACACACACACACACACACACACACACACACACAAACTCTGATCTTCAGGACAAAGTTGTTGGTGAAACTATGAACTTCAGTTTGTCCTTCACTCTCCAGCTAAACCCCCCGTTCTAAAGAAGTCTCCTCTTCCCAGCAGCGTCCGTGAGGACGGACCGCTCTACAGCAGCTCAGTGTTCAATATCAGAGATCTGATATCAGATATCATCGTGTAGCTGATCACAGATCTGTACTTCCTGTTATCTGAGAACTCTGATTCAGCAACATTCAGATTAATAACGCTGCTCTCAGGTCAGCAGGAAGCTGCAGACTCAGCATCAGTTCTCATATCGGACACTGAAGAAAAGAATATATATGTAGTATACATATACATACAGTATATATATATAAATACTGTATGTATATGTATATATATATATATATTTCCCCGCTGGGCCGGGATGCTACCTCAGCCGGCGCCCGCCGGCCCTCACTTTCATTGCACCACGGGGTTCTGCTTGCACCCTCTGACTCGTGTGCGTTAGACTCCTCGGTCCGTGTTTGAAGACGGGTCGGGTGGGCTGCTGACATCACCGCAGACCCCTGACGCCTTTACGTGGGCCGAGCCCCGCCCTGGGGGTCGACGATGTACCGGGAGCAGGGAGCCCCGTCACGGTGCGGCGCGGTCCGGGCGGGGAGCGCTGTAAAGCTGCGGCTGTGAGCCACCTCTCCCCCCCGAGCCTTTCCAAGCCGACCTAGAGCCGGTGGCGGCGCACCGCCTCGTCTGCGGGACTCCCCAGCCTGCCGTGTGGCGCTCACACCCTCCAGCTGGCTGTTAACGAGGCTCTTTAGGCACAGAGAAGTACTCGTATCGGTACTCGGTATCGGAGAGAACCCAGATGGAAGTACTTGTACTCGGTCTGAAACACAGGTGTATCGGTGCATCCCTGGTATATATACAGTACATACTGTATATCTATATACACGGATCAGCCATAACATGATGACCACCTGCCTGATATTGAGTAGGTCCCCCCCCTGACCGGTGGCGGCGTGGACTCCACCAGACTCGGTGATTAAAGTGCAGTTCATCTCAGACTCCGGTGTCGAAGCGTTGGTGCTCTTCAATCCCGTCAGCTCGGTTCAGTGGACCAATCGCAGCGTCTCGTCTGATTAAAAGCTCGTCCTCATCACAGTTCAGGTGTTTTAATCCTCAGAGACGCCGAGGACGCCGCTGACGGACTGACGCGGTTTTACATACGAGTCCATGATAACATATAGTTACTGTATTTAGTGAGGTCCAGCAGTGGAGTGGAGCTCCGGCTGCTGCTTTCATTCTGCTGTAAAGCCACATTTCAAAGTTCTGTTCTGTTAATAATCTGAATGTTTCCTAAAGCAGGATCAGTTTTATTAGTTATAGTGTAACATAAAGACATGACACATAACAATAGAAATAGTGACGCACCGATACCACTTCATTCAGATCGAGTACAAGTAGTACAAGGTATCGGTGCATCCCTAAATATAAGTGAAGGAATACGACTCCCAGGGTGCATCTCACTAACAACACATCAGACATTCACTTTCATTCATGTGGAGTTTAAAGACTCTAACTGGACTGTCTGTTTACCAGGAAGACAGACTGCATTATGGGAAATGTAGGAGCCAACAGTCAGGCTCTGTGTTTCTAACGTGACGTGTTGTGTTTCAGTCGGACACAGAGTTCTGGGATAAGATGCAGGCGGAGTGGGAGGAGCTGGCTCGGAGGAACTGGCTGGAGGAGTCTGAGGGTCAGGGGTCAGTCCAGCCCTCCGTCTCACCTGTAGAGAAGGTGAGTTCATAACCTGCTGACCTCTCTGGTGAGAGGGGGGGGATATATATTAATATAATGGATCTATCTGCTTCATCTGAGTCTATGTGGAGGAAGAAGGAGGTTACCGCTTTTATTGTGGTAGTCTGAGTAACGTGACGTCATATCCGTTCCGTATCCGTCAACCAAAACAAACCTCAGAGAGTCTAAAACGTTGGAGGGTCGTCGTGGATACGACCTGCACCCTCCCATGTTAAATCCAGCGTGGTAAACACTACACATCCAGTAAAGGATGGAAACACTTTGGGTTTCACACATTGACAGGAAAAGCAGAGCTACGCAGAGCAGAGCTAAAGCTACATGCTGACTCTGTCACGGACAGGAAACGTTATGGTATGGAGGTAACGTTATGGTATGGAGGTAACGTTATGGTATGGAGGTAACGTTATGGTATGGTGGTAACGTTATGGTATGGAGGTATGGAGGTAACGTTATGGTATGGAGGTAACGTTATGGTATGGAGGTAACGTTATGGTATGGAGGTAACGTTATGGTATGGAGGTAACGTTATGGTATGGAGGTAACGTTATGGTATGGAGGTATGGAGGTAACGTTATGGTATGGTGGTAACGTTATGGTATGGAGGTATGGAGGTAACGTTATGGTATGGAGGTAACGTTATGGTATGGAGGTAACGTTATGGTATGGAGGTAACGTTATGGTATGGAGGTAACGTTATGGTATGGAGGTAACGTTATGGTATGGAGGTAACGTTATGGTATGGAGGTATGGAGGTAACGTTATGGTATGGGGTAACGTTATGGTATGGAGGTAAGGTACGTTATGGTATGGAGGTAACGTTATGGTATGGAGGTAACGTTATGGTATGGAGGTATGGAGGTAACGTTATGGTATGGAGGTAACGTTATGGTATGGAGGTAACGTTATGGTATGGAGGTAACGTTATGGTATGGAGGTAACGTTATGGTATGGAGGTAACGTTATGGTATGGAGTAACGTTTATGGTATGGAGGTAACGTTATGGTATGGAGGTAACGTTATGGTATGGAGGTAACGTTATGGTATGGAGGTAACGTTATGGTATGGTGGTAACGTTATGGTATGGAGGTAACGTTATGGTATGGAGGTAACGTTATGGTATGGAGGTAACGTTATGGTATGGAGGTAACGTTATGGTATGGAGGTATGGAGGTAACGTTATGGTATGGGGTAACGTTATGGTATGGAGGTATGGAGGTAACGTTATGGTATGGAGGTAACGTTATGGTATGGAGGTAACGTTATGGTATGGAGGGATGTAGGTAACGTTATGGTATGGAGGTAACGTTATGGTATGGAGGTAACGTTATGGTATGGAGGTAACGTTATGGTATGGAGGTATGGAGGTAACGTTATGGTATGGAGGTAACGTTATGGTATGGAGGTATGGAGGTAACGTTATGGTATGGAGGTAACGTTATGGTATGGTGGTAACGTTATGGTATGGAGGTAACGTTATGGTATGGTGGTAACGTTATGGTATGGAGGTATGGTGGTAACGTTATGGTGTGGAGGTAACGTTATGGTATGGAGGTAACGTTATGGTATGGTGGTAACGTTATGGTATGGCGGTAACGTTATGGTATGGAGGTAACGTTATGTTATGGTATGGTGGTAACGTTATGGTATGGCGGTAACGTTATGGTATGGAGGTAACGTTATGGTATGGTATGGAGGTAACGTTATGGTACGGTGGTAACGTTATGGTATGGAGGTAACGTTATGGTATGGTGGTAATGTTATGGTATGGTGGTAACGTTATGGTATGGAGGTAACGTTATGGTGTGGAGGTAACGTTATGGTATGGAGGTAACGTTATGGTACGGTGGTAACGTTATGGTATGGAGGTAACGTTATGGTATGGAGGTAACGTTATGGTATGGTGGTAATGTTATGGTATGGTGGTAACGTTATGGTATGGAGGTAACGTTATGGTACGGTGGTAACGTTATGGTATGGTATGGTGGTAACGTTATGGTATGGAGGTAACGTTACGGTGTGGTGGTAACGTTATGGTATGGCGGTAACGTTATGGTATGGCGGTAACCTGGTGGTGGAGCCGGCCGTCGCTCTCGTCTCCGTGGTCAAATGGGCCGACGCTACGACTGTAGAGCACCCAGATACTGACATTTATGTTCTCTGCATTGAAACGGCCCCGATGGAGCTGACCATGATGGATAAAGAGAACGGAGCTGACGGGAGAGCTAGAGACCACCTTGGAGAAGTTACAGGAAGTAGACACGTGGGACTACGTCCGCTTTTCAAAATAAGGTGTTAACTAAGGGAACTGTAGATACTAAATACATCTATGGAAATCAGATTGATTTGGATTATATTCACCAGAAGAATAAAACATTATAAATTAAAAGAAAATCCCACTAATCTGTGAGGGAAACGTCTTTATTCTTTGATTTCTGGGTTGCTGGATAATCAATGTAATCAAGACTTCCTGACAATGATCCTGATATATTTGACTTCAGGACGTCTCTGACTACATACGTGCTGAAAATCAAACATCTTTACTGGATTCATTTAGAGATTTTACCAAGTAAAAGTCCCTAGAAGTGTAAGATTCATCTGGTTCCCTTCATGGTCTAGAGGTAAAACAGTTAAAGTTCCTGTTTGTAACTTCTTCCACGTATAAATCCTTGCTGGTCGGTGTCTCAGGGTCTCTCGTGTGTCTCATGGTCTCTCGTGTGTCTCATGGTCTCTCGTGTGTCTCACGGTCTCTCGTGTGTCTCACGGTCTCTCGTGTGTCTCACGGTCTCTCGTGTGTCTCACGGTCTCTCGTGTGTCTCACGGTCTCTCGTGTGTCTCACGGTCTCTCGTGTGTCTCACGGTCTCTCGTGTGTCTCAGGGTCTCTCGTGTGTCTCATGGTCTCTCGTGTGTCTCATGGTCTCTCGTGTGTCTCATGGTCTCTCGTGTGTCTCATGGTCTCTCGTGTGTCTCATGGTCTCTCGTGTGTCTCATGGTCTCTCGTGTGTCTCATGGTCTCTCGGTGTCTCATGGTCTCTCGTGTGTCTCATGGTCTCTCGGTGTCTCTCGTGTGTCTCATGGTCTCTCGGTGTCTCCTGGTCTCTCGGTGTCTCTCGTGTGTCTCACGGTCTCTCGTGTGTCTCACGGTCTCTCGTGTGTCTCACGGTCTCTCGTGTGTCTCACGGTCTCTCGTGTGTCTCACGGTCTCTCGTGTGTCTCACGGTCTCTCGTGTGTCTCCTGGTCTCTCGTGTGTCTCACGGTCTCTCGTGTGTCTCACGGTCTCTCGTGTGTCTCCTGGTCTCTCGTGTGTCTCCTGGTTTCCTGGTCTCTCGTGTGTCTCACGGTCTCTCGTGTGTCTCACGGTCTCTCGTGTGTCTCACGGTCTCTCGTGTGTCTCCTGGTCTCTCGTGTGTCTCCGCTGTTCAGACTCAGACTCCAACACAAACTCCAGTGAAGCACCAAAACCTCTTGGTTGTATCTGGTGAAGCTGTTAAACAGTGTTGGCCGCGGTCGGAGGACGCGGGGGAGACCGTAGCTTTGGTCTCCAGGACCGGAGTCTCTGCTCCTCTGCTGCCTTCACTCACACACCACGCTCCTTCTCTCTCTCTCTCCACCTCTCACGTGCATGCTGCTCACTCCACACTGCAGAAGAGTTAGTTTAGCTCTGAGAATATCTAGTGAATGTTCAGTGGACGTTTGTGCAGAAATAACTGCTGCAGCTCCTCCAGACCAACAGAGGTTTCCCGTGTCTTGTGAAGTGACGGGGCTCCGCAGAGAGAAACGTTATCGTCTCCCCCGTTCCCTCCGGCCGCGGTCGGGAGGCTGAGGCGGGAAAAGCCAACACTAGGATCAGCATTGATTCATGGAGAGACCTTGGTCTGGTCAGCTAACTGATATTGTGCTTTTAGCTGACGTGTGTCTCCTCACCGTTTTGACCGATGCTCGCTCACATTCAGGTAGCGCGTGCACACGGGCGAGCGCGAGCAACAGCACGCTGACTTTCGTTGACTTAATGGCCACAGTTGTTGCTTTTACAACCAATTTCTGATTCTTACGAACAGGCCCTTTAAAAACAATCCCAATAAATCAGAATGTCAGGATGCATTTCTCTCTCTTGAAGTCTTTTTATAGTTAGTAGACTGGAGTTATTATGAACAATGACAGATTATGACTGGGATGGATGTTTGTCAGCATTAATCTGTAGTTTTAATCCTCTGAACAGTAATCCCTCCTCCACTCAGGTGTTACATCACCGCGGCGACAGATGTCAGCACGTTATCAAACTGCTTCTTCGTGAGCGGTTTACTCATCCCCTCATTTCTTCTTCTGTTGATGTAAATATAGTCGAACTCTCTGTCCATTCAAATAGTTCATCAGGAACTAATCTCACATGTTTGATCTGTTCTGAATGAACCTTAAAGAGAGATTCAATTTAAAGAACCCTGGTATAACATTAAATATTATAATACTAAATATTATAACATTAAATATTATAATACTAAATATTAAATATTATAACATTAAATATTATAATACTAAATATTAAATATTATAACATTAAATATTATAATATTAAATATTATAACATTAAATATGATAATACTAAATATTAAATATTATAACATTAAATAATGATAATACTAAATATTAAATATTATAACATTAAATATGATAATACTAAATATTAAATATAACATTAAATATTATAATACTAAATATTATAACATTAAATATTATAATACTAAATATTAAATATTATAACATTAAATATTATAATACTAAATATTAAATATTATAACATTAAATATTATAATACTAAATATTATAATACTGAATATTATAAATATTAAATATTATATACATTAAATATTATAATAACTATAATATTAAATATTATAACATTAAATATGATAATAATATTAAATATTATAACATTAAATATGATAATACTAAATATTAAAATATTATAACTAATTAAATATTATAATACTTATACTAAATATTAAATATTATAACATTAAATATTATAATACTAAATATTATAATACTGAATATTATAATATTAAATATTATAACATTAAATATAATACTAAATATTATAATACTAAATATGATAATACTAAATATTAAATATTATAACATTAAATATTATAATACTAAATATTATAATACTGAATATGGTGGTCTGGTGGTCTGGTGGTCTGATGGTCTGATGGTCTGGTGGTCTGATGGTCTGGTGATCTGGTGGTCTGGTGGTCTGATGGTCTGGTGGTCTGATGGTCTGGTGATCTGGTGGTCTGGTGGTCTGGTGGTCTGATGGTCTGGTGGTCTGGTGATCTGGTGGTCTGATGGTGTTTTGTCTCTACAGGTCTACTTCTTCAACACCAACAACCCGTACCGGGACTGGCCCAGCGCCTTCGCCGAGGGTCAGGAGAAAGCTCGGGAGGGAGACCTGAACGCCGCCGTCCTGCTGCTGGAGGCCGCCATCCTGCAGGACCCGCAGGACTCTGAGGTGAGGGGGGAGCAGAGGTCTAGTTTCCTCTCAGAACACTTGAATTACAATATGCTGAAAGGTTATTATGGGATGTCTGCCCAATGATGCTAAAGACGTGTTACCTACTGCAGCTTTAATGTCACTGCAGGAAGTCAAACTCTTCTTCTGTGTTTTCAGGCGTGGCAGGTGTTAGGGACGACTCAGGCTGAGAACGAGAACGAACAGGCCGCCATCGTGTCCCTGCAGAGGTCAGACTTCCTGTTGTCTTCCTGCTGCTAAGCTAACGTGTATCACCTGCTGCTAAGCTAACGTGTATCACCTGCTGCTAAGCTAACGTGTATCACCTGCTGCTAAGCTAACATGTATCACCTGCTGCTAAGCTAACGTGTATCACCTGCTGCTAAGCTAACGTGTATCACCTGCTGCTAAGCTAACGTGTATCACCTGCTGCTAAGCTAACGTGTATCACCTGCTGCTAAGCTAACGTGTATCACCTGATGCTAAGCTAACGTGTATCACCTGCTGCTAAGCTAACGTGTATCACCTGATGCTAAGCTAACGTGTATCACCTGCTGCTAAGCTAACGTGTATCACCTGCTGCTAAGCTAACGTGTATCACCTGATGCTAAGCTAACGTGTATCACCTGCTGCTAAGCTAACGTGTATCACCTGCTGCTAAGCTAACATGTATCACCTGCTGCTAAGCTAACGTGTATCACCTGCTGCTAAGCTAACGTGTATCACCTGATGCTAAGCTAACGTGTATCACCTGCTGCTAAGCTAACGTGTATCACCTGCTGCTAAGCTAACATGTATCACCTGCTGCTAAGCTAACGTGTATCACCTGCTGCTAAGCTAACGTGTATCACCTGCTGCTAAGCTAACGTGTATCACCTGCTGCTAAGCTAACGTGTATCACCTGCTGCTAAGCTAACGTGTATCACCTGCTGCTAAGCTAACGTGTATCACCTGTGTGCAGGTGTCTGGAGCTCCGCCCCAACAACCTGCCGGCTCTCATGGCGCTCGCTGTCAGCTTCACCAACAGCGGCGTGCAGCGGGAGGCCTGCGACGCTCTGCGACGCTGGATCAGCCACAACCCCCGATACAAACACCTGGTCCTGGACCGCAGGAGCCCGCTACGGGGCTCCCCGGCCACGCCTCGCAGGGGCCCCCACACCTCCACGCCGGCCAGGTACGAACACCTGAGGGACGTCAGGTTTGTTTGTTTGTTTGTTGTTTAGTTTGGTCTAAATGCTACAGTACCCATGAGTCTCAGCTGCCGTCGCTATGGAGACGACTCCATCCAGAGCTGTGACTTCAGAGCTGTGGCATCAGAGCTGTGACACCGGAGCTGTGACATCAGACCTGTGACACCGGAGCTGTGACACCGGAGCTGTGACATCGGAGCTGTGACACCGGAGCTGTGACTTCGGAGCTGTGGCATCAGAGCTGTGACACCGGAGCTGTGACATCAGACCTGTGACACCGGAGCTGTGACACCAGAGCTGTGACACCGGAGCTGTGACATCGGAGCTGTGACACCGGAGCTGTGACACCGGAGCTGTGACATCGGAGCTGTGACACCGGAGCTGTGACTTCGGAGCTGTGACATCGGAGCTGTGACATCGGAGCTGTGACATCGGAGCTGTGACATCAGACCTGTGACATCAGACCTGTGACATTCAGACCTGTGACATCAGACCTGTGACATTCAGAGCTGTGACATCAGACCTGTGACATTCAGAGCTGTGACATTCAGAGCTGTGACATCAGACCTGTGACATTCAGAGCTGTGACATCAGACCTGTGACATTCAGAGCTGTGACATCAGACCTGTGACATCAGACCTGTGACATCAGACCTGTGACATCAGACCTGTGACATTCAGAGCTGTGACATCAGACCTGTGACATTCAGAGCTGTGACATCAGACCTGTGACATCAGACCTGTGACATCAGACCTGTGACTTCAGACCTATGAATTCAGACCTGTGATATCAGATCTGTGACTTCAGAGCTGTGACATCAGAGCGCTTGATTTAAATTTCTGAATTCATCCAGCAAGTTTTACGAAGATCAGAACCTCTGACGTCGTGGTCTGAATCTCTCTGATTGGACAGTTCTTGCAATGATCTCTGGGAGTTGTAGGAGACTTCTCTGCTAAAGCTGTAACAGACTTTTTAAACTGAGCTTGATTGTTGAGAGACTTCAACACATTTAGCATTAGCTTGTAGCATTAAAGGAGGTGTGTATGTGTGTGTGTGTGTGTGTGTGTGTGTGTGTGTGTATAGGTCTGAGCTGCAGGACGTCCTGCTTCTCTTCCAGGATGCGGCTCTGTTGAATCTGGACTGTGTGGATCCAGACCTGCAGACTGGACTCGGGGTCCTCTTCAACCTCGGCTCTGACTTCAACAGAGCTGTGGAGGCTTTCACTGCAGCGCTGTCCGTCAGACCACAGGTAACACACACACACACACGTATAAAAGGACATATGTGTGTCATAGTATAGTATGTGGAAAATGTCATTACAAAAAGTCATAGTATAGTAAGTCGAAGAATTTCATCACAAAAAAAGTCATAGTATAGTATTTTGGATAATTTTACCAAAAAAAGTCATAGTATAGCATGTCGAAAATGTTTGGAAAAAAAAGTCATAGTATAGCATGTCGAAACATTTCACTAAAATAAACTCATAGTTTAGTATGTCGAATAATGTCATGAAAAAAGGCATAATATTGTTTGTCGAATACTTTCATTACAAAAAGTCATAGTATAGTATGTCGAAAAATTTTATAAAAAAGTATTTCGAATAATTTCACAAAACAAAAGTCATAGTATAGTATGTCGAATACTTGCATTACAAAAAGTCATGGTTTAGTAAGTCGAAGAATTTCACCAAAAAAAGTCATAGTTTAGTATGTCGAAAAATTTCACTAGAAAAAAGTCATAGTATAATATGAAGAAAAATTTTACAAACAAAAGTCATAGGGTGGCAGGGCAGCGGTGGGTTTTGTTGAAATGTAGACCTGTGTATCGTCGGCATAACAGTAATAGTATAATGCATAATAGTATAGTATGTCGAAAAATGTTATGGAAAAAAAAGTCATTGTATAATATGTCGAACTTTTTTATAAAAAAAAAAGTCATAGTATAGTATGTGGAATAGTATGTCGATAGTATAATATGTCTAAAAAAGTCATAGTATAGATAGATAGATAGTAACTTTATTGATCACGAGGGAGTTCAAGTTTAGTATAGTATGTCGAATAAAGTAAAAAAAGTGGTGGTATAGTTTGTCATAAATGGTCATGTCAGCTTCAGGTGTGAGAGTCAAAGGGAACCATGTTGGACCACTAAGTGGGCGATCTTCAGTCGGACCCTTCACCTGGCTGTGGTCTGATGATGTCATGGCAGCGTTACCTTCCTGTTTGTCTCTTCAGGACTACCTGCTGTGGAACCGTCTGGGTGCAACGCTGGCGAACGGAGACCGCAGTGAGGAGGCGGTGGAGGCGTACACCAGAGCTCTGGAGCTGCAGCCCGGATTCATCCGGTCCAGATACAACCTAGGGATCAGCTGCATCAACCTGGGAGCTCACAGGTAACTCCACCAGCTGTCTCACCTGAGAATACATTCAGGACTAGAACACTAATGATTATAGGACGCATTCAGGACTAGAACACTAATGATTATAGGACACATTCAGGGTTAGAACACTAATGATTATAGGACACATTCAGGGTTAGAACACTAATGATTATAGGACACATTCAGGGTTAGAACACTAATGATTATAGGACGCATTCAGGACTAGAACACTAATGATTATAGGACACATTCAGGACTAGAACACTAATGATTATAGGACACATTCAGGACTAGAACACTAATGATTATAGGACACATTCAGGGTTAGAACACTAATGATTATAGGACACATTCAGGGTTAGAACACTAATGATTATAGGACGCATTCAGGACTAGAACACTAATGATTATAGGACACATTCAGGACTAGAACACTAATGATTATAGGACACATTCAGGACTAGAACACTAATGATTATAGGACACATTCAGGACTAGAACACTAATGATTATAGGACACATTCAGGGTTAGAACACTAATGATTATAGGACACATTCAGGGTTAGAACACTAATGATTATAGGACGCATTCAGGACTAGAACACTAATGATTATAGGACACATTCAGGGTTAGAACACTAATGATTATAGGACACATTCAGGGTTAGAACACTAATGATTATAGGACACATTCAGGACTAGAACACTAATGATTATAGGACACATTCAGGGTTAGAACACTAATGATTATAGGACGCATTCAGGACTAGAACACTAATGATTATAGGACACATTCAGGGTTAGAACACTAATGATTATAGGACACATTCAGGACTAGAACACTAATGATTATAGGACACATTCAGGGTTAGAACACTAATGATTATAGGACACATTCAGGGTTAGAACACTAATGATTATAGGACGCATTCAGGGTTAGAACACTAATGATTATAGGACACATTCAGGACTAGAACACTAATGATTATAGGACGCATTCAGGACTAGAACACTAATGATTATAGGACGCATTCAGGGTTAGAACACTAATGATTATAGGACGCATTCAGGACTAGAACACTAATGATTATAGGACACATTCAGGGTTAGAACACTAATGATTATAGGACGCATTCAGGACTAGAACACTAATGATTATAGGACACATTCAGGGTTAGAACACTAATGATTATAGGACACATTCAGGACTAGAACACTAATGATTATAGGACACATTCAGGGTAAGAACACTAATGATTATAGGACGCATTCAGGACTAGAACACTAATGATTATAGGACACATTCAGGACTAGAACACTAATGATTATAGGACGCATTCAGGACTAGAACACTAATGATTATAGGACGCATTCAGGACTAGAACACTAATGATTATAGGACGCATTCAGGACTAGAACACTAATGATTATAGGACACATTCAGGGTTAGAACACTAATGATTATAGGACGCATTCAGGACTAGAACACTAATGATTATAGGACGCATTCAGGGTTAGAACACTAATGATTATAGGACACATTCAGGGTTAGAACACTAATGATTATAGGACACATTCAGGACTAGAACACTAATGGATTATAGGACACATTCAGGACTAGAACACTAATGATTATAGGACACATTCAGGGTTAGAACACTAATGATTATAGGACACATTCAGGACTAGAACACTAATGATTATAGGACACATTCAGGGTAAGAACACTAATGATTATAGGACGCATTCAGGACTAGAACACTAATGATTATAGGACACATTCAGGACTAGAACACTAATGATTATAGGACGCATTCAGGACTAGAACACTAATGATTATAGGACACATTCAGGACTAGAACACTAATGATTATAGGACACATTCAGGGTTAGAACACTAATGATTATAGGACACATTCAGGACTAGAACACTAATGATTATAGGACACATTCAGGGTTAGAACACTAATGATTATAGGACACATTCAGGACTAGAACACTAATGATTATAGGACACATTCAGGGTTAGAACACTAATGATTATAGGACACATTCAGGACTAGAACACTAATGATTATAGGACACATTCAGGACTAGAACACTAATGATTATAGGACACATTCAGGACTAGAACACTAATGATTATAGGACACATTCAGGGTTAGAACACTAATGATTATAGGACACATTCAGGACTAGAACACTAATGGATTATAGGACACATTCAGGACTAGAACACTAATGATTATAGGACGCATTCAGGACTAGAACACTAATGGATTATAGGACACATTCAGGACTAGAACACTAATGATTATAGGACGCATTCAGGACTAGAACACTAATGATTATAGGACCATTCAGACTAGAACACTAATGATTATAGGACACATTCAGGACTAGAACACTAATGATTATAGGACACATTCAGGACTAGAACACTAATGATTATAGGACGCATTCAGGACTAGAACACTAATGATTATAGGACACATTCAGGTTAGAACACTAATGATTATAGGACACATTCAGGACTAGAACACTAATGATTATAGGACACATTCAGGACTAGAACACTAATGATTATAGGACACATTCAGGACTAGAACACTAATGATTATAGGACGCATTCAGGACTAGAACACTAATGATTATAGGACACATTCAGGGTTAGAACACTAATGATTATAGGACACATTCAGGACTAGAACACTAATGATTATAGGACACATTCAGGACTAGAACACTAATGATTATAGGACACATTCAGGACTAGAACACTAATGATTATAGGACGCATTCAGGACTAGAACACTAATGATTATAGGACACATTCAGGACTAGAACACTGATGATTATAGGACACATTCAGGACTAGAACACTAATGATTATAGGACACATTCAGGGTTAGAACACTAATGATTATAGGACACATTCAGGACTAGAACACTAATGATTATAGGACACATTCAGGACTAGAACACTAATGATTATAGGACACATTCAGGGTTAGAACACTAATGATCATAGGACACATTCAGGACTAGAACACTAATGATTATAGGACACATTCAGGACTAGAACACTAATGATCATAGGACGCATTCAGGACTAGAACACTAATGATTATAGGACACATTCAGGACTAGAACACTAATGATTATAGGACACATTCAGGACTAGAACACTAATGATTATAGGACGCATTCAGGACTAGAACACTAATGATTATAGGACGCATTCAGGACTAGAACACTAATGATTATAGGACACATTCAGGGTTAGAACACTAATGATTATAGGACACATTCAGGACTAGAACACTAATGATTATAGGACACATTCAGGACTAGAACACTAATGATTATAGGACACATTCAGGACTAGAACACTAATGATTATAGGACACATTCAGGGTTAGAACACTAATGATTATAGGGACACATTCAGGACTAGAACACTAATGATTATAGGACACATTCAGGGTTAGAACACTAATGATTATAGGACACATTCAGGACTAGAACACTAATGATTATAGGACACATTCAGGGTTAGAACACTAATGATTATAGGACACATTCAGGACTAGAACACTAATGGATTATAGGACACATTCAGGACTAGAACACTAATGATTATAGGACACATTCAGGGTTAGAACACTAATGATTATAGGACACATTCAGGACTAGAACACTAATGATTATAGGACACATTCAGGGTAAGAACACTAATGATTATAGGAACGCATTCAGGACTAGAACCACTAATGATTATAGGACACATTCAGGACTAGAACACTAATGATTATAGGACGCATTCAGGACTAGAACACTAATGATTATAGGACGCATTCAGGACTAGAAACACTAATGATTATAGGACGCATTCAGGACTAGAACACTAATGATTATAGGACACATTCAGGGTTAGAACACTAATGATTATAGGACGCATTCAGGACTAGAACACTAATGATTATAGGACGCATTCAGGGTTAGAACACTAATGATTATAGGACACATTCAGGGTTAGAACACTAATGATTATAGGACACATTCAGGACTAGAACACTAATGGATTATAGGACACATTCAGGACTAGAACACTAATGATTATAGGACACATTCAGGGTTAGAACACTAATGATTATAGGACACATTCAGGACTAGAACACTAATGATTATAGGACACATTCAGGGTAAGAACACTAATGATTATAGGACGCATTCAGGACTAGAACACTAATGATTATAGGACGCATTCAGGGTTAGAACACTAATGATTATAGGACACATTCAGGACTAGAACACTAATGATTATAGGACGCATTCAGGGTTAGAACACTAATGATTATAGGACACATTCAGGGTTAGAACACTAATGATTATAGGACACATTCAGGACTAGAACACTAATGATTATAGGACGCATTCAGGACTAGAACACTAATGATTATAGGACACATTCAGGACTAGAACACTAATGATTATAGGACACATTCAGGGTTAGAACACTAATGATTATAGGACACATTCAGGACTAGAACACTAATGATTATAGGACACATTCAGGGTTAGAACACTAATGATTATAGGACACATTCAGGACTAGAACACTAATGATTATAGGACACATTCAGGACTAGAACACTAATGATTATAGGACACATTCAGGACTAGAACACTAATGATTATAGGACACATTCAGGGTTAGAACACTAATGATTATAGGACACATTCAGGACTAGAACACTAATGGATTATAGGACACATTCAGGACTAGAACACTAATGATTATAGGACGCATTCAGGACTAGAACACTAATGGATTATAGGACACATTCAGGACTAGAACACTAATGATTATAGGACGCATTCAGGACTAGAACACTAATGGATTATAGGACACATTCAGGACTAGAACACTAATGATTATAGGACGCATTCAGGACTAGAACACTAATGATTATAGGACACATTCAGGACTAGAACACTAATGATTATAGGACGCATTCAGGACTAGAACACTAATGATTATAGGACACATTCAGGACTAGAACACTAATGATTATAGGACGCATTCAGGACTAGAACACTAATGATTATAGGACACATTCAGGGTTAGAACACTAATGATTATAGGACACATTCAGGACTAGAACACTAATGATTATAGGACACATTCAGGACTAGAACACTAATGATTATAGGACGCATTCAGGACTAGAACACTAATGATTATAGGACGCATTCAGGACTAGAACACTAATGATTATAGGACACATTCAGGGTTAGAACACTAATGATTATAGGACGCATTCAGGACTAGAACACTAATGATTATAGGACACATTCAGGACTAGAACACTAATGATTATAGGACACATTCAGGACTAGAACACTAATGATTATAGGACGCATTCAGGACTAGAACACTAATGATTATAGGACACATTCAGGACTAGAACACTGATGATTATAGGACACATTCAGGACTAGAACACTAATGATTATAGGACACATTCAGGACTAGAACACTAATGATCATAGGACGCATTCAGGACTAGAACACTAATGATTATAGGACGCATTCAGGACTAGAACACTAATGATTATAGGACGCATTCAGGACTAGAACACTAATGATTATAGGACGCATTCAGGACTAGAACACTAATGATTATAGGACGCATTCAGGACTAGAACACTAATGATTATAGGACACATTCAGGGTTAGAACACTAATGATTATAGGACACATTCAGGACTAGAACACTAATGATTATAGGACACATTCAGGACTAGAACACTAATGATTATAGGACACATTCAGGACTAGAACACTAATGATTATAGGACACATTCAGGGTTAGAACACTAATGATTATAGGACACATTCAGGACTAGAACACTAATGATTATAGGACACATTCAGGGTTAGAACACTAATGATTATAGGACACATTCAGGACTAGAACACTAATGATTATAGGACACATTCAGGGTTAGAACACTAATGATTATAGGACACATTCAGGACTAGAACACTAATGATTATAGGACACATTCAGGACTAGAACACTAATGATTATAGGACACATTCAGGGTTAGAACACTAATGATTATAGGACACATTCAGGACTAGAACACTAATGATTATAGGACACATTCAGGACTAGAACACTAATGATTATAGGACACATTCAGGGTTAGAACACTAATGATTATAGGACACATTCAGGGTTAGAACACTAATGATTATAGGACACATTCAGGACTAGAACACTAATGATTATAGGACACATTCAGGGTTAGAACACTAATGATTATAGGACACATTCAGGGTTAGAACACTAATGATTATAGGACGCATTCAGGACTAGAACACTAATGATTATAGGACACATTCAGGGTTAGAACACTAATGATTATAGGACACATTCAGGACTAGAACACTAATGATCATAGGACACATTCAGGACTAGAACACTAATGATTATAGGACGCATTCAGGACTAGAACACTAATGATTATAGGACACATTCAGGACTAGAACACTAATGATTATAGGACACATTCAGGGTTAGAACACTAATGATTATAGGACGCATTCAGGACTAGAACACTAATGATTATAGGACGCATTCAGGGTTAGAACACTAATGATTATAGGACACATTCAGGACTAGAACACTAATGGATTATAGGACACATTCAGGACTAGAACACTAATGATTATAGGACACATTCAGGGTAAGAACACTAATGATTATAGGACGCATTCAGGACTAGAACACTAATGATTATAGGACACATTCAGGACTAGAACACTAATGATTATAGGACGCATTCAGGGTTAGAACACTAATGATTATAGGACACATTCAGGACTAGAACACTAATGATTATAGGACACATTCAGGAACACTAATGATTATAGGACCATTCAGGACTAGAACACTAATGATTATAGGACACATTCAGGACTAGAACACTAATGATTATAGGACACATTCAGGGTTAGAACACTAATGATTATAGGACACATTCAGGGTTAGAACACTAATGATTATAGGACGCATTCAGGGTTAGAACACTAATGATTATAGGACACATTCAGGACTAGAACACTAATGATTATAGGACACATTCAGGGTTAGAACACTAATGATTATAGGACACATTCAGGGTTAGAACACTAATGATTATAGGACACATTCAGGGTTAGAACACTAATGATTATAGGACACATTCAGGACTAGAACACTAATGGATTATAGGACACATTCAGGACTAGAACACTAATGATTATAGGACACATTCAGGACTAGAACACTAATGGATTATAGGACACATTCAGGACTAGAACACTAATGATTATAGGACGCATTCAGGACTAGAACACTAATGATTATAGGACGCATTCAGGACTAGAACACTAATGATTATAGGACGCATTCAGGACTAGAACACTAATGATTATAGGACGCATTCAGGACTAGAACACTAATGATTATAGGACGCATTCAGGACTAGAACACTAATGATTATAGGACACATTCAGGGTTAGAACACTAATGATTATAGGACACATTCAGGACTAGAACACTAATGATTATAGGACACATTCAGGACTAGAACACTAATGATTATAGGACGCATTCAGGACTAGAACACTAATGATTATAGGACGCATTCAGGACTAGAACACTAATGATTATAGGACACATTCAGGACTAGAACACTGATGATTATAGGACACATTCAGGACTAGAACACTAATGATTATAGGACACATTCAGGACTAGAACACTAATGATTATAGGACACATTCAGGGTTAGAACACTAATGATCATAGGACACATTCAGGACTAGAACACTGATGATTATAGGACACATTCAGGACTAGAACACTAATGATCATAGGACACATTCAGGACTAGAACACTGATGATTATAGGACGCATTCAGGACTAGAACACTAATGATTATAGGACACATTCAGGACTAGAACACTGATGATTATAGGACACATTCAGGACTAGAACACTAATGATTATAGGACACATTCAGGACTAGAACACTAATGATTATAGGACACATTCAGGACTAGAACACTAATGATTATAGGACACATTCAGGACTAGAACACTAATGATTATAGGACACATTCAGGACTAGAACACTAATGATTATAGGACACATTCAGGACTAGAACACTAATGATTATAGGACACATTCAGGGTTAGAACACTAATGATTATAGGACACATTCAGGACTAGAACACTAATGATTATAGGACACATTCAGGACTAGAACACTAATGATTATAGGACACATTCAGGGTTAGAACACTAATGATTATAGGACGCATTCAGGACTAGAACACTAATGATTATAGGACGCATTCAGGGTTAGAACACTAATGATTATAGGACACATTCAGGACTAGAACACTAATGATTATAGGACACATTCAGGACTAGAACACTAATGATTATAGGACACATTCAGGATTAGAACACTAATGATTATAGGACACATTCAGGACTAGAACACTAATGATTATAGGACACATTCAGGATTAGAACACTAATGATTATAGGACACATTCAGGACTAGAACACTAATGATTATAGGACACATTCAGGACTAGAACACTAATGATTATAGGACGCATTCAGGGTTAGAACACTAATGATTATAGGACGCATTCAGGACTAGAACACTAATGATTATAGGACACATTCAGGGTTAGAACACTAATGATTATAGGACGCATTCAGGACTAGAACACTAATGATTATAGGACACATTCAGGACTAGAACACTAATGATTATAGGACGCATTCAGGGTTAGAACACTAATGATTATAGGACACATTCAGGACTAGAACACTAATGATTATAGGACACATTCAGGGTTAGAACACTAATGATTATAGGACACATTCAGGACTAGAACACTAATGATTATAGGACGCATTCAGGGTTAGAACACTAATGATTATAGGACACATTCAGGACTAGAACACTAATGATTATAGGACACATTCAGGACTAGAACACTAATGATTATAGGACACATTCAGGACTAGAACACTAATGATTATAGGACGCATTCAGGACTAGAACACTAATGATTATAGGACACATTCAGGACTAGAACACTAATGATTATAGGACACATTCAGGGTTAGAACACTAATGATTATAGGACACATTCAGGACTAGAACACTAATGATCATAGGACACATTCAGGGTTAGAACACTAATGATTATAGGACGCATTCAGGACTAGAACACTAATGATTATAGGACACATTCAGGGTTAGAACACTAATGATTATAGGACGCATTCAGGACTAGAACACTAATGATTATAGGACACATTCAGGGTTAGAACACTAATGATTATAGGACACATTCAGGACTAGAACACTAATGATTATAGGACGCATTCAGGGTTAGAACACTAATGATTATAGGACACATTCAGGACTAGAACACTAATGATTATAGGACGCATTCAGGGTTAGAACACTAATGATTATAGGACACATTCAGGACTAGAACACTAATGATTATAGGACACATTCAGGACTAGAACACTAATGATTATAGGACACATTCAGGACTAGAACACTAATGATTATAGGACACATTCAGGGTTAGAACACTAATGATTATAGGACACATTCAGGACTAGAACACTAATGATTATAGGACACATTCAGGACTAGAACAACAGCGATACCAAATGTGGGGTTACAGTAGTGTGTATGTTTGTGTGGTCCTGGTCCTGGTCTGACCTGGTCCTGGTCCTGGTCTGGTCCTGCAGGGAGGCGGTCAGTAACTTCCTGACGGCGTTGAACCAGCAGAGGCAGAGTCAGCGCTGTAGCCATCAGCAGATGTCGGCTAACATCTGGGCCGCCCTGCGAATCGCCATCTCCATGATGGACCAACCCGAGCTGGTCCAGGCTGCCAGCGTCGGGGACCTGGACCTGCTGATGAGGGCCTTCGACGTGGGCGACGTCTGACGGTGGACTGACGGGGTCGTTCAGAGGACGTGTTGTCTCCTAGAAACAGTGGACCGGAGGTGGAGACACGCTGGATGTTGACAGTTTGGTTTGAAACCAAAGAGACGACGACAGCTGCAGGAAAATCCTTTGCAATATAACAGCACAACCCTTTAGCTTCCTGTACGAACACCGTTTATAACTGCTGCCTCGCCGCCGACGGAGAGACGATCAGCTTTAATAATGATATCATAATAACTGTCCAGAATATGAGTTTATCAAGTGTTCATTTAAAGAGCAGGCTGGCTGCACTGAACGTTTTACATCACTGCACCACGCTGCGTTAGAGGTCAACACGCTGCGTTAGAGGTCAACACGCTGCGTTAGAGGTCAACACGCTGCGTTAGAGGTCGACCTCTGATTTAGAGGTCAACCTCTGATTTCAACACATCAACAGCTCTTTGTTCTCTCTTTTACATGTGATCATATTTGAGTATGAAGCCTCTGTTCAGGCCCTGAACACAGCTCCGTCTACACGTATACACATATCTAAAATAAACTAATACAAATAATCTGTCTACACTCACACGCTAAAACGGCTAAAGCTGCACGCTAACTCTGTCACGGACAGGTAACGTTATGGTATGGAGGTAACGTTATGGTGTGGAGGTAATGTTATGGTATGGTGGTAACGTTATGGTATGGAGGTAACGTTATGGTATGGAGGTAACGTTATGGTGTGGAGGTAACGTTATGGTATGGAGGTAACGTTATGGTGTGGAGGTAACGTTATGGTGTGGAGGTAACGTTATGGTGTGGAGATAACGTTATGGTATGGTGGTAACGTTATGGTGTGGAGGTAACGTTATGGTGTGGTGGTAACGTTATGGTGTGGTGGTAACGTTATGGTGTGGAGGTAACGTTATGGTGTGGAGGTAACGTTATGGTGTGGAGGTAACGTTATGGTGTGGAGGTAACGTTATGGTGTGGAGGTAACGTTATGGTGTGGAGGTAACGTTATGGTGTGGAGGTAACGTTATGGTATGGAGGTAACGTTATGGTATGGAGGTAACGTTATGGTGTGGTGGTAACGTTATGGTGTGGTGGTAACGTTATGGTGTGGTGGTAACGTTATGGTGTGGAGGTAACGTTATGGTGTGGAGGTAACGTTATGGTGTGGAGGGTAACGTTATGGTGTGGAGGTAACGTTATGGTGTGGAGGTAACGTTATGGTGTGGAGGTAACGTTATGGTATGGAGGTAACGTATGGTATGGAGGTAACGTTATGGTATGGAGGTAACGTTATGGTGTGGAGGTAACGTTATGGTATGGAGGTAACGTTATGGTGTGGAGGTAACGTTATGGTGTGGAGGTAACGTTATGGTGTGGAGATAACGTTATGGTATGGTGGTAACGTTATGGTGTGGAGGTAACGTTATGGTGTGGTGGTAACGTTATGGTGGTGGTAACGTTATGGTGTGGAGGTAACGTTATGGTGTGGAGGTAACGTTTATGGTGTGGAGGTAAAGTTATGGTGTGGAGATAACGTTATGGTATGGTGGTAACGTTATGGTGTGGAGGTAACGTTATGGTGTGGTGGTAACGTTATGGTGTGGTGGTAACGTTATGGTGTGGAGGTAACGTTATGGTGTGGAGGTAACGTTATGGTGTGGAGGTAACGTTATGGTGTGGAGGTAACGTTATGGTGTGGAGGTAACGTTATGGTGTGGAGGTAACGTTATGGTGTGGAGGTAACGTTATGGTATGGAGGTAACGTTATGGTATGGAGGTAACGTTATGGTGTGGAGGTAACGTTATGGTGTGGAGGTAACGTTATGGTGTGGAGGTAATGTTATGGTGTGGTGGTAACGTTATGGTGTGGAGGTAACGTTATGGTGTGGAGGTAATGTTATGGTGTGGTGGTAACGTTATGGTATGGAGGTAACGTTATGGTACGGAGGTAACGTTATGGTACGACGGTAGCGTTATGGTACGACGGTAGCGTTATGGTACGGCGGTAACGTTATGGTATGGAGGTAACGTTATGGTGTGGTGGTAACGTTATGGTGTGGAGGTAACGTTATGGTATGGTGGTAACGTTATGGTATGGAGGTAACGTTATGGTATGGAGGTAACGTTATGGTGTGGAGGTAACGTTATGGTATGGAGGTAACGTTATGGTATGGAGGTAACGTTATGGTGTGGAGGTAACGTTATGGTGTGGAGGTAACGTTATGGTGTGGTGGTAACGTTATGGTATGGAGGTAACGTTATGGTATGGTGGTAACGTTATGGTATGGTGGTAACGTTATGGTATGGAGGTAACGTTATGGTACGGCGGTAACGTTATGGTACGGTGGTAACGTTATGGTGTGGAGGTAACGTTATGGTGTGGAGGTAACGTTATGGTATGGAGGTAACGTTATGGTACGGCGGTAACGTTATGGTACGGCGGTAACGTTATGGTATGGAGGTAACGTTATGGTACGGCGGTAACGTTATGGTATGTATGGTGGATCGTCCCAAAACTCCGTTAGTGTGTGGACGAGAAGCCAAAACGTCGAGCAAAATATCCCTTTTTAAACAGATTTGTATACGTGGAGACAGACGGGTTGATCTGCTGCTGATAGAAACCCAACTCCATGTTTACCTGTTACACCTGTTACACCTGTTACACCTGTTACACTGAAGAATCATTCACTCCTTATTTTTAGTTTCTTTTTATCACTTCAATGAAACTTCACACTTCCTGCACAAATGTTTGACACTAAAACACTTCCACCAACTCAAAGGGCATAATCCTCCCCCGTCCCAGGAGGCTCTTATTGTGAAACATCTACAGGAAGTGCTGCGTGACAGTTATTGGACTTGATGCTGTGGAGATAAACAAGAGTTTCTCTGCTGCTTGTGTTCACACTGACCTCTAATGACCTCTAATACGCTGAGAAACACTTTATATCCCTTCTTACAGATAGGAAGATAGATAGATAAATAGATAACTGCAGATCTCAGAGGTGATGGACGAACCGTTTCAGTGTTTTTACCAACATGAAGTTCAACGGTAGATTTGAAGCAGCCTCTACTCACCTGACAGGCGGCGGCCCGTCGGCCATCTTTAACACAAACTGCTTCTTCATCAGGACGAAAGAAAAGTGAGATGAGTTGTTAATGAAGGGATTGGATCGCTACTGGAGGAGATGATACGATGATTCTTCTCAACATAATACCAGAGTTATTATTTATATTATTATCGTTTGACATGTTTGAGTATAAAACTGTAAGAACTTCTAGGGATGCACCGATATCACTTCAGACCGAGTATGAGTACTTCCATGTGGGTACTCTCCGATACCGAGTACCGATACGAGTACATCTCTGTGCCTAAAGAGCCTCGTTAACAGCCAGCTGGAGGGTGTGAGCGACACACGGCAGGCTGGGGAGTCCCGCAGACGAGGCGGTGCGCCGCCACCGGCTCTAGGTCGGCTTGGAAAGGCTCGGGGCGAAGGTGGCTCGCTGCCGCAGCTTTACAGCGCTCCCCGCCCGGATCTCGCCGCACCGTGGACAAAGGGCTTGCTGCTCCCAGTGCGACTGTCCACCGAGGAGGACTGTCCTCAGTGCGCCCCGACCGCGTCGTGCCCCCAGGGCGGGGCTCGGCACACGTAAAAGGCGCCAGGGGTCAGCGGCGATGTCGGCAACCCGCCCGACCCGTCTTGAAACACGGACCGAGGAGTCTAACTCACGCACGAGTCAGAGGGTGCAAGCTAAACCCCGTGGTGCAATGAAAGTGAGGGCCTTCGTGCGCCAGCTGAGGTGGGATCCCGGCCGTTTTGCGAGTACCTGAGCACAGTATCGTATCGGTATCGGGTATCGGTATCGGGTATCGGGTATCGGTGCATCTCTACTAACTTTTCTCATTATCTGAGTTAAACATTAAAAACACGTTTCTCCTCTTTAAGAGTGATAAATAAGTTAATTGTCTTGACAACTGAATGGAAACACGACGAGTGACACAGAACATTAGACGTCTTCACCTCCGTCACCGACGTGGATTCTAAGCTGATCTGTTTGCGTCACCTTCTTCCCTTAAACCCTTTAAAGCCATAAAACGTCACCGCTGATGATCAGAGGACTTTGTGCCGTTGAGCAAAGCGTGGAACGTCCCGTCTGCTGCAGAATGTAAAACTCTCTCTGCCTCCTTCCAGGAGCATTAAAGGTCAAGCCTGAGTGGGGATGTCCGTCACGCTGTCGCCTCCTGCAGGTGAATCCCAGCAGCTGCAGGTAGAACTCTAACAACACCTTCCAGCTGCTGGTTTCTTTCTCAGAGCGTCCTCAGAGTGTCTCTGAACCTTTTGTTCTTTAAAAACTGGACTGTTGTTTTCTGTGTTGTCTCTCTTTAGTTCTTTAGTGTGGTTTTATTTTGAAAGTCTGTTTGTTCTCACCTCCTTCCTGTCGTTGGCTCTCAGGTGAATCTTCTGGCTTCAGTTTCTCTGCACGGAAACACACGAATAACACATTTAGTCAAAGTGAGATTAAAGTAGTGAATCTATTTATATTAAAGATGACATTTTAACCTTAATATCAACGAGTATCTATTCCTGTCAGTCCAGCTGAGCAATGTTCAGGTTGAAGGTTCATTTAAAGATTAGCTGAATGATTTTAGTTTAGTTTAGTTCCAGAGTCCATCGTGCTGAAACAGAGAAACGTACTGCAGACACTCACACAACCTTTAAGCGATGAAACTAACAACTACAAAGGTTTCTTTTGGTTCTGAAACATCTGGAATCTGCAGCCCGTTGAGCTCTTTGTTCACATGTTGCTGCTGAAGAAGCTTCACATTCACAAACCTGAATCTGAAACGTGGACCGGGCTGCAGAGAACGCTGACTGCGTTCTGCTTTTATTGATCCTTTGGGGGCAGATTTGAATTCCAAAGAACCAAACTGAGCCGTGAAATCTGATTGGCTGATTGGTTGATCTTCTCTCTGCAGTTAGTCTCTACCTTTAGTTGTGAATGTTTCTCATATAAACGACTGTACAGATCAATAATCAATAATCAATATGTAAACTGATGATATTTTACAAATTAAACAACTGATGCAGAACCTGAAGAAACTCTGTGATGGTTTCATTTGGTCTGATGTTTGTGATCTCTGCCGAGTCGGACTCAGAGACGAGGAGCTGAAGATGAAGGTTTCAGCCAGCGGAGGGCGCCGTCGTCGTTTCTCTTTGACTTCAACACCTGACGAGAGTTAATCTGACCTGAGACACCTGACGAGAGTTAATCTGACCTGAGACAGATCACATCATCCATCCTCTGTTTAGTATAATGATTCATCAGATCTGAGATGAAAGAAGAATAAACATCATCAGTCAGAGATTAAAGTCATGTGACTCGTCATGTCAACAATAAATACCTGATTAAAAACATATTTTGAGGGCAGCAATTTATTATTAATTAATTTTTCAATTATGTTGTCTGTTAATTTTCACTAGGGTGAGTTTTATTTAAATTGTTATAAATTTATTATTATTATAATTAATTATATTAATTACATATTATTATTAATTATATGATTATAATTATTAAATGTATTTATTTAAAGTGTAATTATATTAATAATATTAATAACATTAATTATATATGATTATAATCATTATAATTATTAAATGTATTTATTTAAATAGTGACCTCCGCTCCTATAATAAGTCTATAATAAAGTGTAGACCCTGAAGGACCAAAATGTACCATTAAAACCATTGAAACCATTTAAACCATTAAAACCATTAAAACCATTGAAACCATTTAAACCATTAAAACCATTAAAACCATTGAAACCATTTAAACCATTAAAACCATTGAAACCATTTAAACCATTCAAACCATTCAAACCATTCAAACCATGTTCCGTCCATCCAGGATGTCACCGGCTGGTTTTGGGGATTGTTGCATCCTAACATGTCTGATTTTGTCTGATAATTTGATAGCGTTTTTTTGAGAGATAGAGAGTCTGAGTTGGAATAATAAGCTGAAAGAGTTGCTACCTTTTTAAATGTATTCTTATTAATTAAAACCCTTCATTTATTATTCAACTAATAAGAGAGTTTGTTTCAAACATCTCAAATATCTTTAATAAAGTCTAATTAATTCAATGTGTGTGTATTAATGAATTAATTAAACAGCCTGTCAGCCAATCACTGCAGAGATAGACAGGAAGTTCACTGATGATGTCATCATGATGTAAACTGACGAGTCGTCACGTTTCTACCTTTAAAGATGGAGAGAAGAAGAAGAAGAATGTAATACGCTGAACAGAGAGATAAACGTCACCGTCTGAGGATGAGTATAATCTAGAGCTGGCGTTGTCATCGCTGTGGTGAGCCCTCTATGACCCCTCTTTGACCCCTCTATGACCCCTCTACAACCCCTCTATGACCCCTCTTTGACCCCTCTACGACCCCTCTTTGACCCCTCTACGACCCCTCTACGACCCCTCTTTGACCCCTCTATGACCCCTCTACAACCCCTCTATGACCCCTCTTTGACCCCTCTACGACCCCTCTTTGACCCCTCTACGACCCCTCTACGACCCCTCTATGACCCCTCTTTGACCCCTCTACGACCCCTCTACGACCCCTCTTTGATCCCTCTACGACCCCTCTATGACCCCTCTACGACCCCTCTACGACCCCTCTACGACCCCTCTACGACCCCTCTATGACCCCTCTTTGAAATCTCTATGACCCCTCTACGACCCTCTCTACGAACCCTCTATGACCCCTCTATAACCCCTCTATGACCTGGTCCGGCCAGGACGTGTTACTGGCATCTGGTCGTCTCTGCAGGAGGACGTGTTACTGGCGTCTGGTCGTCTCTCTGCAGGAGGACGTGTTACTGGCATCTGGTCGTCTCTCTGCAGGAGGGACGTCGTCTCTGCAGGAGGACGTGTTACTGGCAGTCTGGTCGTCTCTGCAGGAGGACGTTTTACTGGCGTCTGGTCGTCTCTCTGCAGGAGGACGTGTTACTGGCGTCTGGTCGTTCTCTGCAGGAGGACGTGTTACTGGCGTCCTGGTCGTCTCTCTGCAGGAGGACGTGTTACTGGCGCCTGGTCGTCTCTCTGCAGGAGGACGTGTTACTGGCGTCTGGTCGTCTCTGCAGGAGGACGTTTTACTGGCGTCTGGTCGTCTCTGCAGGAGGACGTGTTACTGGCGTCTGGTCGTCTCTCTGCAGGAGGACGTTTTACTGGCGTCTGGTCGTCTCTTGCAGGAGGACGTGTTACTGGCGTCTGGTCGTCTCTGCAGGAGGACGTGTTACTGGCGTCTGGTCGTCTCTGCAGGAGGACGTGTTACTGGCATCTGGTCGTCTCTGCAGGAGGACGTTTTACTGGCATCTGGTCGTCTCTGCAGGAGGACGTTTTACTGGCGTCTGGTCGTCTCTCTGCAGGAGGACGTGTTACTGGCCGTCTGGTCGTCTCTCTGCAGGAGGCGTGGTACTGGCGTCTGGTCGTTCTCTGCAGGAGGACGTGTTACTGGCGTCTGGTCGTCTCTGCAGGAGGACGTGTTACTGGCGGTCTGGTCGTCTCTGCAGGAGGACGTTTACTGGCGTCTGTCGTCTCTCTGCAGGAGGACGTGTTACTGGCGTCCTGGTCGATCTCTCTGCAGGGAGGACGTGTTTACTGGGGCGTCTGGTCGTCTCATCTCTGCTAGGGAGGACGTGTACTGGCGTCTGGTCTGGTCGTCTCTTGCAGGAGGACGTGTTCTGGCGGCTGGTCGTCTCTCTGCAGGAGGACGTGTACTGGCGCCTGGTCGTCTCTCTGCAGGAGGACTGTTACTGGCGTCTGGGTTGTCTCTCTGCAGGAGGACGTGTTTACTGGCAGTCTGGTCGTCTCTCTGCAGGAGGACGTGTTATGGCGTCTGGTCGTCTCTCTGCAGGAGGACGTGTTACTGGCGTCTGGTCGTCTCTCTGCAGGAGGACGTGTTACTGGCGTCTGGTCGTCTCTCTGCAGGAGGACGTTTACTGGCGTCTGGTCGTCTCTCTGCAGGAGGACGTGTTACTGGCGTCTGGTCGTCTCTCTGCAGGAGGACGTGTTACTGGCGTCTGGTCGTCTCTCTGCAGGAGGACGTTTACTGGCGTCTGGTCGTCTCTGCAGGAGGACGTGTTACTGGCGTCTGGTCGTCTCTCTGCAGGAGGACGTGTTACTGGCGTCTGGTCGTCTCTCTGCAGGAGGACGTGTTACTGGCGTCTGGTCGTCTCTGCAGGAGGACGTGTTACTGGCGTCTGGTCGTCTCTCTGCAGGAGGACGTGTTACTGGCGTCTGGTCGTCTCTCTCGGAGGACGTGTTACTGGCGTCTGGTCTCTCTGCAGGAGGACGTGTTACTGGCGTCTGGTCGTCTCTGCAGGAGGACGTGTTACTGGCGTCTGGTCGTCTCTCTGCAGGAGGACGTGTTACTGGCGTCTGGTCGTCTCTGCAGGAGGACGTGTTACTGGCGTCTGGTCGTCTCTGCAGGAGGACGTGTTACTGGCGTCTGGTCGTCTCTCTGCAGGAGGACGTGTTACTGGCGTCTGGTCGTCTCTGCAGGAGGACGTGTTACTGGCGTCTGGTCGTCTCTGCAGGAGGACGTGTTACTGGCGTCTGGTCGTCTCTCTGCAGGAGACGTGTTACTGGCGTCTGGTCGTCTCTCTGCAGGAGGACGTGTTACTGGCGTCTGGTCGTCTCTGCAGGAGGACGTTTTACTGGCGTCCTGGTCGTCTCTCTGCAGGAGGACGTGTTACTGGCGTCTGGTCGTCTCTCTGCAGGAGGACGTGTTACTGGCGTCTGGTCGTCTCTGCAGGAGGACGTGTTACTGGCGTCTGGTCGTCTCTGCAGGAGGACGTGTTACTGGCGTCTGGTCGTCTCTCTGCAGGAGGACGTTTTACTGGCGTCTGGTCGTCTCTGCAGGAGGACGTGTTACTGGCGTCTGGTCGTCTCTCTGCAGGAGGACGTGTTATGGCGTCTGGTCGTCTCTGCAGGAGGACGTTTTACTGGCGTCTGGTCGTCTCTCTGCAGGAGGACGTGTTACTGGCGTCTGGTCGTCTCTCTGCAGGAGGACGTGTTTACTGGCTCTGGTCGTCTCTGCAGGAGGACGTGTTACTGGCGTCTGGTCGTCTCTCTGCAGGAGGACGTGTTACTGGCGTCTGGTCGTCTCTCTGCAGGAGGACGTGTTACTGGCGTCTGGTCGTCTCTCTGCAGGAGGACGTTTTACTGGCGTCTGGTCGTCTCTGCAGGAGGACGTTTTAGTCCTGGCCTCTGGTCGTCTCTCTGCAGGAGGACGTGTTCTGGCGTCTGGTCGTCTCTCTGCAGGAGGACGTTTTACTGGCGTCTGGTCGTCTCTCTGCAGGAGGACGTGTTACTGGCGTCCTGGTCGTCTCTGCAGGAGGACGTGTTACTGGCGTCTGGTCGTCTCTCTGCAGGAGGACGTGTTACTGGCGTCTGGTCGTCTCTGCAGGAGGACGTTTTACTGGCGTCTGGTCGTCTCTCTGCAGGAGGACGTGTTACTGGCGTCTGGTCGTCTCTGCAGGAGGACGTTTTACTGGCGTCTGGTCGTCTCTGCAGGAGGACGTGTTACTGGCGTCTGGTCGTCTCTCTGCAGGAGGACGTGTTACTGGCATCTGGTCGTCTCTCTGCAGGAGGACGTTTTACTGGCGTCTGGTCGTCTCTGCAGGAGGACGTTTTACTGGCGTCTGGTCGTCTCTGCAGGAGGACGTTTTACTGGCGTCTGGTCGTCTCTCTGCAGGAGGACGTGTTACTGGCGTCTGGTCGTCTCTGCAGGAGGACGTGTTACTGGCGTCTGGTCGTCTCTCTGCAGGAGGACGTGTTACTGGCGTCTGGTCGTCTCTGCAGGAGGACGTGTTACTGGCGTCTGGTCGTCTCTTTGCAGGAGGACGTGTTACTGGCGTCTGGTCGTCTCTGCAGGAGGACGTTTTACTGGCGTCTGGTCGTCTCTTTGCAGGAGGACGTGTTACTGGCGTCTGGTCGTCTCTGCAGGAGGACGTGTTACTGGCGTCTGGTCGTCTCTGCAGGAGGACGTGTTACTGGCGTCTGGTCGTCTCTCTGCAGGAGGACGTGTTACTGGCGTCTGGTCGTCTCTGCAGGAGGACGTTTTACTGGCGTCTGGTCGTCTCTCTGCAGGAGGACGTGTTACTGGCGTCTGGTCGTCTCTCTGCAGGAGGACGTGTTACTGGCGTCTGGTCGTCTCTGCAGGAGGACGTGTTACTGGCGTCTGGTCGTCTCTGCAGGAGGACGTTTTACTGGCGTCTGGTCGTCTCTCTGCAGGAGGACGTGTTACTGGCGTCTGGTCGTCTCTGCAGGAGGACGTGTTACTGGCGTCTGGTCGTCTCTCTGCAGGAGGACGTGTTACTGGCGTCTGGTCGTCTCTCTGCAGGAGGACGTTTTACTGGCGTCTGGTCGTCTCTCTGCAGGAGGACGTGTTACTGGCGTCTGGTCGTCTCTCTGCAGGAGGACGTGTTACTGGCGTCTGGTCGTCTCTCTGCAGGAGGACGTGTTACTGGCGTCTGGTCGTCTCTCTGCAGGAGGACGTGTTACTGGCGTCTGGTCGTCTCTCTGCAGGAGGACGTGTTACTGGCGTCTGGTCGTCTCTCTGCAGGAGGACGTTTTACTGGCGTCTGGTCGTCTCTCTGCAGGAGGACGTGTTACTGGCGTGTGGTCGTCTCTCTGCAGGAGGACGTGTTACTGGCGTGTGGTCGTCTCTCTGCAGGAGGACGTGTTACTGGCGTCTGGTCGTCTCTCTGCAGGAGGACGTGTTACTGGCGTCTGGTCGTCTCTCTGCAGGAGGACGTGTTACTGGCGTCTGGTCGTCTCTCTGCAGGAGGACGTGTTACTGGCGTCTGGTCGTCTCTCTGCAGGAGGACGTGTTACTGGCGTCTGGTCGTCTCTGCAGGAGGACGTGTTACTGGCGTCTGGTCGTCTCTCTGCAGGAGGACGTGTTACTGGCGTCTGGTCGTCTCTGCAGGAGGACGTGTTACTGGCGTCTGGTCGTCTCTCTGCAGGAGGACGTGTTACTGGCGTCTGGTCGTCTCTCTGCAGGAGGACGTGTTACTGGCGTCTGGTCGTCTCTCTGCAGGAGGACGTGTTACTGGCGTCTGGTCGTCTCTCTGCAGGAGGACGTGTTACTGGCGTCTGGTCGTCTCTCTGCAGGAGGACGTGTTACTGGCGTCTGGTCGTCTCTCTGCAGGAGGACGTGTTACTGGCGTCTGGTCGTCTCTCTGCAGGAGGACGTGTTACTGGCGTCTGGTCGTCTCTCTGCAGGAGGACGTGTTACTGGCGTCTGGTCGTCTCTCTGCAGGAGGACGTGTTACTGGCGTCTGGTCGTCTCTCTGCAGGAGGACGTGTTACTGGCGTCTGGTCGTCTCTCTGCAGGAGGACGTGTTACTGGCGTCTGGTCGTCTCTCTGCAGGAGGACGTTTTACTGGCGTCTGGTCGTCTCTGCAGGAGGACGTGTTACTGGTGTCTGGTCGTCTCTCTGCAGGAGGACGTGTTACTGGCGTCTGGTCGTCTCTCTGCAGGAGGACGTGTTACTGGTGTCTGGTCGTCTCTCTGCAGGAGGACGTGTTACTGGCGTCTGGTCGTCTCTCTGCAGGAGGACGTGTTACTGGCGTCTGGTCGTCTCTCTGCAGGAGGACGTGTTACTGGCGTCTGGTCGTCTCTCTGCAGGAGGACGTGTTACTGGCGTCTGGTCGTCTCTCTGCAGGAGGACGTGTTACTGGCGTCTGGTCGTCTCTCTGCAGGAGGACGTTTTACTGGCGTCTGGTCGTCTCTGCAGGAGGACGTGTTACTGGCGTCTGGTCGTCTCTCTGCAGGAGGACGTTTTACTGGCGTCTGGTCGTCTCTGCAGGAGGACGTGTTACTGGCGTCTGGTCGTCTCTCTGCAGGAGGACGTGTTACTGGCGTCTGGTCGTCTCTCTGCAGGAGGACGTGTTACTGGCGTCTGGTCGTCTCTCTGCAGGAGGACGTGTTACTGGCGTCTGGTCGTCTCTCTGCAGGAGGACGTGTTACTGGCGTCTGGTCGTCTCTCTGCAGGAGGACGTGTTACTGGCGTCTGGTCGTCTCTCTGCAGGAGGACGTGTTACTGGCGCCTGGTCGTCTCTCTGCAGGAGGACGTGTTACTGGCGCCTGGTCGTCTCTGCAGGAGGACGTGTTACTGGCGTCTGGTCGTCTCTCTGCAGGAGGACGTGTTACTGGCGTCTGGTCGTCTCTGCAGGAGGACGTGTTACTGGCGTCTGGTCGTCTCTCTGCAGGAGGACGTGTTACTGGCGTCTGGTCGTCTCTGCAGGAGGACGTTTTACTGGCGTCTGGTCGTCTCTCTGCAGGAGGACGTGTTACTGGCGTCTGGTCGTCTCTCTGCAGGAGGACGTGTTACTGGCGCCTGGTCGTCTCTGCAGGAGGACGTGTTACTGGCGTCTGGTCGTCTCTCTGCAGGAGGACGTGTTACTGGCGTCTGGTCGTCTCTGCAGGAGGACGTTTTACTGGCGTCTGGTCGTCTCTCTGCAGGAGGACGTGTTACTGGCGTCTGGTCGTCTCTGCAGGAGGACGTTTTACTGGCGTCTGGTCGTCTCTGCAGGAGGACGTGTTACTGGCGTCTGGTCGTCTCTCTGCAGGAGGACGTGTTACTGGCATCTGGTCGTCTCTCTGCAGGAGGACGTTTTACTGGCGTCTGGTCGTCTCTGCAGGAGGACGTTTTACTGGCGTCTGGTCGTCTCTGCAGGAGGACGTTTTACTGGCGTCTGGTCGTCTCTCTGCAGGAGGACGTGTTACTGGCGTCTGGTCGTCTCTGCAGGAGGACGTGTTACTGGCGTCTGGTCGTCTCTCTGCAGGAGGACGTGTTACTGGCGTCTGGTCGTCTCTGCAGGAGGACGTGTTACTGGCGTCTGGTCGTCTCTTTGCAGGAGGACGTGTTACTGGCGTCTGGTCGTCTCTGCAGGAGGACGTTTTACTGGCGTCTGGTCGTCTCTTTGCAGGAGGACGTGTTACTGGCGTCTGGTCGTCTCTGCAGGAGGACGTGTTACTGGCGTCTGGTCGTCTCTGCAGGAGGACGTGTTACTGGCGTCTGGTCGTCTCTCTGCAGGAGGACGTGTTACTGGCGTCTGGTCGTCTCTGCAGGAGGACGTTTTACTGGCGTCTGGTCGTCTCTCTGCAGGAGGACGTGTTACTGGCGTCTGGTCGTCTCTCTGCAGGAGGACGTGTTACTGGCGTCTGGTCGTCTCTGCAGGAGGACGTGTTACTGGCGTCTGGTCGTCTCTGCAGGAGGACGTTTTACTGGCGTCTGGTCGTCTCTCTGCAGGAGGACGTGTTACTGGCGTCTGGTCGTCTCTGCAGGAGGACGTGTTACTGGCGTCTGGTCGTCTCTCTGCAGGAGGACGTGTTACTGGCGTCTGGTCGTCTCTCTGCAGGAGGACGTTTTACTGGCGTCTGGTCGTCTCTCTGCAGGAGGACGTGTTACTGGCGTCTGGTCGTCTCTCTGCAGGAGGACGTGTTACTGGCGTCTGGTCGTCTCTCTGCAGGAGGACGTGTTACTGGCGTCTGGTCGTCTCTCTGCAGGAGGACGTGTTACTGGCGTCTGGTCGTCTCTCTGCAGGAGGACGTGTTACTGGCGTCTGGTCGTCTCTCTGCAGGAGGACGTTTTACTGGCGTCTGGTCGTCTCTCTGCAGGAGGACGTGTTACTGGCGTGTGGTCGTCTCTCTGCAGGAGGACGTGTTACTGGCGTGTGGTCGTCTCTCTGCAGGAGGACGTGTTACTGGCGTCTGGTCGTCTCTCTGCAGGAGGACGTGTTACTGGCGTCTGGTCGTCTCTCTGCAGGAGGACGTGTTACTGGCGTCTGGTCGTCTCTCTGCAGGAGGACGTGTTACTGGCGTCTGGTCGTCTCTCTGCAGGAGGACGTGTTACTGGCGTCTGGTCGTCTCTGCAGGAGGACGTGTTACTGGCGTCTGGTCGTCTCTCTGCAGGAGGACGTGTTACTGGCGTCTGGTCGTCTCTGCAGGAGGACGTGTTACTGGCGTCTGGTCGTCTCTCTGCAGGAGGACGTGTTACTGGCGTCTGGTCGTCTCTCTGCAGGAGGACGTGTTACTGGCGTCTGGTCGTCTCTCTGCAGGAGGACGTGTTACTGGCGTCTGGTCGTCTCTCTGCAGGAGGACGTGTTACTGGCGTCTGGTCGTCTCTCTGCAGGAGGACGTGTTACTGGCGTCTGGTCGTCTCTCTGCAGGAGGACGTGTTACTGGCGTCTGGTCGTCTCTCTGCAGGAGGACGTGTTACTGGCGTCTGGTCGTCTCTCTGCAGGAGGACGTGTTACTGGCGTCTGGTCGTCTCTCTGCAGGAGGACGTGTTACTGGCGTCTGGTCGTCTCTCTGCAGGAGGACGTGTTACTGGCGTCTGGTCGTCTCTCTGCAGGAGGACGTGTTACTGGCGTCTGGTCGTCTCTCTGCAGGAGGACGTTTTACTGGCGTCTGGTCGTCTCTGCAGGAGGACGTGTTACTGGTGTCTGGTCGTCTCTCTGCAGGAGGACGTGTTACTGGCGTCTGGTCGTCTCTCTGCAGGAGGACGTGTTACTGGTGTCTGGTCGTCTCTCTGCAGGAGGACGTGTTACTGGCGTCTGGTCGTCTCTCTGCAGGAGGACGTGTTACTGGCGTCTGGTCGTCTCTCTGCAGGAGGACGTGTTACTGGCGTCTGGTCGTCTCTCTGCAGGAGGACGTGTTACTGGCGTCTGGTCGTCTCTCTGCAGGAGGACGTGTTACTGGCGTCTGGTCGTCTCTCTGCAGGAGGACGTTTTACTGGCGTCTGGTCGTCTCTGCAGGAGGACGTGTTACTGGCGTCTGGTCGTCTCTCTGCAGGAGGACGTTTTACTGGCGTCTGGTCGTCTCTGCAGGAGGACGTGTTACTGGCGTCTGGTCGTCTCTCTGCAGGAGGACGTGTTACTGGCGTCTGGTCGTCTCTCTGCAGGAGGACGTGTTACTGGCGTCTGGTCGTCTCTCTGCAGGAGGACGTGTTACTGGCGTCTGGTCGTCTCTCTGCAGGAGGACGTGTTACTGGCGTCTGGTCGTCTCTCTGCAGGAGGACGTTTTACTGGCGTCTGGTCGTCTCTCTGCAGGAGGACGTGTTACTGGCGTCTGGTCGTCTCTCTGCAGGAGGACGTGTTACTGGCGTCTGGTCGTCTCTCTGCAGGAGGACGTGTTACTGGCGTCTGGTCGTCTCTCTGCAGGAGGACGTGTTACTGGCGTCTGGTCGTCTCTCTGCAGGAGGACGTGTTACTGGCGTCTGGTCGTCTCTCTGCAGGAGGACGTTTTACTGGCGTCTGGTCGTCTCTGCAGGAGGACGTGTTACTGGCGTCTGGTCGTCTCTCTGCAGGAGGACGTGTTACTGGCGTCTGGTCGTCTCTCTGCAGGAGGACGTGTTACTGGCGTCTGGTCGTCTCTGCAGGAGGACGTGTTACTGGTGTCTGGTCGTCTCTCTGCAGGAGGACGTGTTACTGGCGTCTGGTCGTCTCTCTGCAGGAGGACGTGTTACTGGCGTCTGGTCGTCTCTCTGCAGGAGGACGTGTTACTGGCGTCTGGTCGTCTCTCTGCAGGAGGACGTTTTACTGGCGTCTGGTCGTCTCTGCAGGAGGACGTGTTACTGGCGTCTGGTCGTCTCTCTGCAGGAGGACGTGTTACTGGCGTCTGGTCGTCTCTGCAGGAGGACGTGTTACTGGCGTCTGGTCGTCTCTCTGCAGGAGGACGTGTTACTGGCGTCTGGTCGTCTCTGCAGGAGGACGTGTTACTGGCGTCTGGTCGTCTCTCTGCAGGAGGACGTGTTACTGGCGTCTGGTCGTCTCTCTGCAGGAGGACGTGTTACTGGCGTCTGGGCGCTGATATTCGGCACGTTGTTTGGTTGAGTGACTGAAAACTTCTTTTTTTTGCACAATCAGAAAGGCCCATATTTTCAAAGCTTTATTGTTCTAACAAAGACAACATTCACATTCTGAAAATACATTTTCAACGTCAGTAACCAACAGATCTACAGTTCAACACACAGACTCCGTTTCTCTCTCAGCTTAGAAACACGTCCAAAAGAGAAGACGTAATGAAGAACAGAAGACAGAGGGGGGGTAGAGTATGGAGGACACAACCTGCCGACATTAAGCCGTTCATTCATTGATAGAATGGGACATAACTTCAGGAAGTTTAAACATCAGGAGCACCCCCCCCAGGAAGAGCGCCGGTCATGATGCCAATGACCGTAGCGGTGAAACGGCGGTGCTGCAACCTCAGAGTCCGTCACCTGATGCCAGCGGGCCCAAAAAGACTTTTCCCGCCTCCAACGCTGGATCCAGTTCTCTCTATACATCCATGATCAACATGTCCATCGTCACGACGACCGCATCTGCTGATGGAGACTGCTTGACACAGCTGAAAGCTCTGCGAAATAAGCCAGTAAGGTGACCTTGAGTCTGTTTTCAGAGTCAAGAATGAAGGGATCCTGTTGGATTTAAATCGATACCCGGTGCTACCGACGCTCCGTTAACGTGGTGGAGGTTTCACCGATCACTGATTGGTTATCAGTAGGGATGCACCGATACCACTTCAGACCGAGTACAAGTACTTCCATCTGGGTACTCTCCGATACCGAGTACCGATACGAGTACATCTCTGTGCCTAAAGAGCCTCGTTAACAGCCAGCTGGAGGGTGTGAGCGCCACACGGCAGGCTGGGGAGTCCCGCAGACGAGGCGGTGCGCCGCCACCGGCTCTAGGTCGGCTTGGAAAGGCTCGGGGGGAAGGTCACAGCGCTCCCCGCCCGGACCTCGCTGCTTCCTGGGGCCGTGGACAAAGTGCTCACTGCGCCCTCTCTCCTCGCCAGGGAGGGATGGGGCTCCCTGCTCCCGGTGCGACCGTCGACCGGGGCGGACTGACCTCAGTGTGGCCCGACCGCGTCGTGCCCCCAGGGCGGGGCTCGGCCCACGTAAAAGGCGCCAGGGGTCTGCGACCCGTCTTGAAACACGGACCAAGGAGTCTAATGCACACGAGTCAGAGGGTGCAAGCAAAACCTTGTGGCGAAATGAAAGTGATGGCCGGCGCGCACCGGCTGAGGTGGGATCCCGGCCCAGTGGGGTCGGGCGCACCACCGGCCCGTCTCGCCCGCACCGTCGGGGAGGTGGAGCGTGAGGACCCGAAAGATGCTGACGAGAGGTTAACGTCATGCTGCCGTAAAGTGCTATCGGAGGCGTTTTCCTGAGTACGAGTACATGAGCACAGTATCGGACCTGACACCGGGTACTGGTATCGGTATCGGACCAGATACCGGGTACTGGTATCGGTATCGGACCAGATACCGGGTACTGGTATCGGTATCAGACCAGATACCGGGTACTGGTATCGGTATCGGACCAGATACCGGGTACTGGTATCGGTATCGGACCTGACACCGGGTACTGGTATCGGTATCAGACCAGATACCTGGTACTGGTATCGGACCAGATACCCCGTACTGGTATCGGTATCGGACCAGATACCGGGTACTGGTATCGGTATCGGACCAGATACTGGGTACTGGTATCGGTATCGGACCTGACACCGGGTACTGGTATCGGTATCAGACCAGATACCTGGTACTGGTATCGGACCAGATACCCGGTACTGGTATCGGTATCAGACCAGATACCTGGTACTGGTATCGGACCAGATACCCAGTACTGGTATCGGTATCGGTGCATCCCAAGTTATCAGTTAAAGGGGCGGTGTGCAGAGGATCTACGGTGGCCTTCAGGTTCAGCAGAAAACAGGAAACTTGGGCGTCTCTCATAAACATTGAGGCCACTGATGTTTATCCTTGTTTCCTGCCGCCGCGGCCGCGTTTGGTTTGTCCATTCTGGGCTCCCGTAGAAACTCCGCTCCGTGGAGAGGACCCGCTCCCTGCGTGGAGATGAAGGGCTCATTCTAAGCTAACGGAAACACGACTCTGATTATCAGCTGACTAAACACTGAAGAATATTATAAATATGATATTCCATATCTGCCGATAGATCCACGTGAACACTGATCACGTTACCACAGTAACGCTGTGAGACACCACCTCAAGAGGTTCAGTGAGTCCGTCAGCAGGCGGCGCCACTTCACTTCACTTCAGATCACTTCACTTCAGATCAGTTCACTTCACTTCACTTCACTTCAGTTCAGTTCAGTTCAGTTCAGTTCAGATCAGTTCAGTTCAGTTCAGATCAGTTCAGTTCAGTTCAGTTCAGTTCAGTTCAGATCAGTTCAGTTCAGTTCAGTTCAGATCAGATCAGTTCAGTTCAGTTCAGTTCAGTTCAGTTCAGTTCAGATCAGTTCAGTTCAGTTCAGATCAGTTCAGTTCAGTTCAGATCAGTTCAGTTCAGTTCAGTTCAGTTCAGTTCAGATCAGTTCAGTTCAGTTCAGTTCAGTTCAGATCAGTTCAGTTCAGTTCAGTTCAGTTCAGTTCAGATCAGTTCAGTTCAGTTCAGTTCAGATCAGATCAGTTCAGATCAGTTCAGTTCAGATCAGTTCAGATCAGTTCAGTTCAGTTCAGATCAGTTCAGTTCAGTTCAGATCAGTTCAGATCAGTTCAGTTCAGATCAGTTCAGTTCAGATCAGTTCAGTTCAGTTCAGTTCAGTTCAGATCAGTTCAGATCAGTTCAGTTCAGATCAGATCAGTTCAGATCAGTTCAGTTCAGTTCAGATCAGTTCAGTTCAGATCAGTTCAGTTCAGTTCAGTTCAGATCAGTTCAGATCAGTTCAGTTCAGTTCAGATCAGTTCAGTTCAGTTCAGTTCAGATCAGTTCAGTTCAGATCAGTTCAGTTCAGTTCAGATCAGTTCAGTTCAGATCAGTTCAGTTCAGTTCAGTTCAGATCAGTTCAGTTCAGATCAGTTCAGTTCAGATCAGTTCAGTTCAGTTCAGTTCAGATCAGTTCAGATCAGTTCAGATCAGTTCAGTTCAGATCAGTTCAGTTCAGATCAGTTCAGTTCAGTTCAGTTCAGATCAGTTCAGATCAGTTCAGTTCAGTTCAGATCAGATCAGTTCAGATCAGTTCAGTTCAGTTCAGTTCAGATCAGATCAGTTCAGATCAGTTCAGTTCAGTTCAGTTCAGTTCAGATCAGATCAGTTCAGATCAGTTCAGTTCAGTTCAGTTTCAGATCAGTTCAGATCAGTTCAATTCAGTTCAGTTCAGTTCAGTTCAGATCAGATCAGTTCAGTTCAGTTCAGATCAGATCAGTTCAGATCAGTTCAGTTCAGTTCAGTTCAGTTCAGTTCAGATCAGATCAGTTCAGATCAGTTCAGTTCAGTTCAGATCAGATCAGTTCAGTTCAGTTCAGTTCAGTTCAGTTCAGTTCAGATCAGTTCAGTATCAGTTCAGATCAGTTCAGTTCAGTTCAGTTCAGTTCAGTTCAGATCAGTTCAGTTCAGTTCAGTTCAGTTCAGTTCAGTTCAGATCAGTTCAGTTCAGTTCAGTTCAGTTCAGTTCAGTTCAGATCAGTTCAGTTCAGTTCAGATCAGTTCAGTTCAGTTCAGATCAGTTCAGTTCAGTTCAGTTCAGTTCAGTTCAGATCAGTTCAGTTCAGTTCAGTTCAGTTCAGATCAGTTCAGTTCAGTTCAGTTCAGTTCAGTTCAGATCAGTTCAGTTCAGTTCAGTTCAGATCAGATCAGTTCAGATCAGTTCAGTTCAGATCAGTTCAGATCAGTTCAGTTCAGTTCAGTTCAGATCAGTTCAGTTCAGTTCAGATCAGTTCAGATCAGTTCAGTTCAGATCAGTTCAGTTCAGATCAGTTCAGTTCAGTTCAGTTCAGTTCAGATCAGTTCAGATCAGTTCAGTTCAGTTCAGATCAGTTCAGTTCAGATCAGTTCAGTATCAGTTCAGTTCAGATCAGTTCAGATCAGTTCAGTTCAGTTCAGATCAGTTCAGTTCAGTTCAGTTCAGATCAGTTCAGTTCAGATCAGTTCAGTTCAGTTCAGATCAGTTCAGTTCAGATCAGTTCAGTTCAGTTCAGTTCAGATCAGTTCAGTTCAGTTCAGATCAGTTCAGTTCAGATCAGTTCAGTTCAGTTCAGTTCAGATCAGTTCAGATCAGTTCAGATCAGTTCAGTTCAGATCAGTTCAGTTCAGATCAGTTCAGTTCAGTTCAGTTCAGATCAGTTCAGATCAGTTCAGTTCAGTTCAGATCAGATCAGTTCAGATCAGTTCAGTTCAGTTCAGTTCAGATCAGATCAGTTCAGATCAGTTCAGTTCAGTTCAGTTCAGTTCAGATCAGATCAGTTCAGATCAGTTCAGTTCAGTTCAGTTCAGATCAGTTCAGATCAGTTCAGTTCAGTTCAGTTCAGTTCAGTTCAGATCAGATCAGTTCAGTTCAGTTCAGATCAGATCAGTTCAGATCAGTTCAGTTCAGTTCAGTTCAGTTCAGATCAGATCAGTTCAGATCAGTTCAGTTCAGTTCAGTTCCCCTGCAGGTACTGAACAGAGAAGGCCTCCAGCAGAGTCTCCAGCTCCGTGGCTCTGTTCCTGAAAACACACAGAAAAATACAAGAAGTACTACAGAAGAGGTACTCTACTACTACTACTACTCAGTACTACAGTAGAGGTACTCTACTACTACTACTACTACTCAGTACTACAGTAGAGGTACTCTACTACTACTACTACTACTCAGTACTACAGTAGAGGTACTCTACTACTACTACTACTACTCAGTACTACAGTAGAGGTACTCTACGTTGCTTTGCTCCAGACTCCATCTGCTGCAGTAATACACCGACTACAGAGAAACACCTCAACTATCCCTTTAAGTGCCGTTCTGTGGTACAGGTACTCTTGGTTATCTTCTACTTCAGCAGTAACAGCTCTAGTGATGACGACAGATCATATCTGTGATGCTGTCAGAGAGGAGGAGAGGATTCTACCGAGCTCAGCTGGCAGCTAAGGGGTTAAATAAATGACCAGTACGGTAGAGATAGTGTTGCTCGTTATGTGCCGTGACGGTGTAGAGCGTGACCTCTGACCTGAAGGCCTTGGACCTCCTCTGGATGTTCTCCAGTCTCTGGATCCTGAAGCTCAGCTGGCGGATGTTCCCCTCCAGCTCGGCCTCGCTCAGATCCACTCTCTGAGTCAGACGGCTGAAGGTGGACGACAGCTCCCTCAAACACAAACACAACGCCAGGTGAGCTGAAACGTCTCTCAGGTGATCGCTCAGCTGGGACCGTGTAGGAGCCAGGAGGGGGGGGGCCTTACTTGAACACCTGCTGGCCGCAGGCGGAGCTGGTGACGGGGATGACGGCTCTCAGGCGGCGGGCGGCGTGCTCCACAAACTGCTGCTTCAGAGCGCGCTCTCTGCTGGCGTCGGTCCAGGTGAGTTTCTCGTACAGGTAGAGGAGACCGTACAGAGAGAGGGACAGAGCGATGAGACGCCAGCCCACCGAACGCCACACCTGCAGCACACCAACACACCTGAGCACGCCGCTGAGTCCACAGGCTTCACACACACACTCATCGAGTGTATATAACCAGGCAGCCATAATCTAAAAATAAAAACTCTCTTTTTTACTTGATTTTCTTTTTATACATTTTAATAAAATTATGTCAGCACCAAAACAAAGAAAAAAGAAAACAACAAAAGATAAAATTCATTTTTTGGTACTTTTTAAAATATAATATAATGTAATATAAAATAATATAATATTGTATTATATAATATAATTAATATAATATAAAATAATATAATATAGAATAATATAATATTGTATTATATAAATTATAATAATATAATATAAAAATAATAT
>CM025835.1:30643995-30719166 GCA_014673565.1 Sebastes schlegelii | reverse complement strand
TCAGTCGCCTCCTGCTGCCCGTCATCGTCCCGCGACGCAGCCTGTTGGAGCTGCAGCCGTTCAGCCAGGTGAGACAGACACGCACACACAGACACACACACACGCACACACACACACACACACACACACACACACACACACACACACACACACACACACACACACACACACACACACAGGTGAGATTGTGAGTCCTTGTGTTTGACCTTTGACCCCTGCAGCCCTCAGAATCCGAGCGGAGCCTCCAGAGAGGTCAGAGCTTCAACACCAGCAGCGGCCGCTACACAACAGCCGTGTCGGGCTTCTACCAGCTGACCGCCAGCCTCTTGATAGGTGAGAACACACCTGAGAACCAGACGGCGTCTACGGTTCGGTCCGGTTAGTGGGCCCGTCACGTCTTGGTTTTTGTCCGTCGCCATCTTGGTTTTCTGCAACCAGAAGTTCTACGAGGGTGGAGCTAAGTTTCAGGTCTCATCAGGTCTCATCAGGTCTCATCAGGTCTCATCAGGTCTCATCAGGTCTCCTCAGGTCTCCTCAGGTCTCCTCAGGTCTCCTCAGGTCTCATCAGGTCTCATCAGGTCTCATCAGGTCTCCTCAGGTCTCATCAGGTCTCCTCAGGTCTCATCAGGTCTCATCAGGTCTCCTCAGGTCTCATCAGGTCTCCTCAGGTCTCCTCAGGTCTCATCAGGTCTCCTCAGGTCTCATCAGCTCTCATCAGGTCTCCTCAGGTCTCATCAGGTCTCATCAGGTCTCCTCAGGTCTCATCAGGTCTCATCAGGTCTCCTCAGGTCTCATCAGGTCTCATCAGGTCTCCTCAGGTCTCATCAGGTCTCCTCAGGTCTCATCAGCTCTCATCAGGTCTCCTCAGGTCTCATCAGCTCTCATCAGGTCTCCTCAGGTCTCATCAGGTCTCCTCAGGTCTCATCAGGTCTCATCAGGTCTCCTCAGGTCTCATCAGGTCTCATCAGGTCTCATCAGGTCTCCTCAGGTCTCCTCAGGTCTCATCAGGTCTCATCAGGTCTCCTCAGCTCTCATCAGGTCTCATCAGGTCTCATCAGGTCTCATCAGGTCTCCTCAGGTCTCCTCAGGTCTCATCAGGTCTCATCAGGTCTCATCAGGTCTCATCAGGTCTCCTCAGGTCTCCTCAGGTCTCCTCAGGTCTCATCAGGTCTCATCAGGTCTCCTCAGGTCTCATCAGGTCTCCTCAGGTCTCATCAGGTCTCATCAGGTCTCATCAGGTCTCATCAGGTCTCCTCAGGTCTCCTCAGGTCTCATCAGGTCTCATCAGGTCTCCTCAGGTCTCATCAGGTCTCATCAGGTCTCCTCAGGTCTCATCAGGTCTCCTCAGGTCTCCCTCAGGTCTCATCAGCTCTCATCAGGTCTCCTCAGGTCTCCTCAGGTCTCCTCAGGTCTCATCAGGTCTCATCAGGTCTCATCAGGTCTCCTCAGGTCTCATCAGGTCTCATCAGGTCTCATCAGGTCTCCTCAGGTCTCCTCAGGTCTCATCAGGTCTCATCAGGTCTCATCAGCTCTCATCAGGTCTCCTCAGGTCTCATCAGGTCTCCTCAGGTCTCATCAGGTCTCCTCAGGTCTCATCAGGTCTCCTCAGGTCTCATCAGCTCTCATCAGGTCTCATCAGGTCTCCTCAGGTCTCCTCAGGTCTCCTCAGGTCTCATCAGGTCTCATCAGGTCTCCTCAGGTCTCCTCAGGTCTCATCAGGTCTCATCAGGTCTCATCAGGTCTCCTCAGGTCTCATCAGGTCTCCTCAGGTCTCATCAGGTCTCATCAGGTCTCATCAGGTCTCCTCAGGTCTCCTCAGGTCTCATCAGGTCTCATCAGGTCTCCTCAGGTCTCATCAGGTCTCATCAGGTCTCCTCAGGTCTCATCAGGTCTCCTCAGGTCTCATCAGGTCTCCTCAGGTCTCATCAGGTCTCCTCAGGTCTCATCAGGTCTCATCAGGTCTCATCAGTCTGAGCTGCCGTCTGTCTGTCCGTCCTCCATCAGTTTGAATACTGAGCTGTTGCATCCAGATGAAATATGAAACCAGTCAGTCTAACAGCTGAACTTTGTGTGTCAGAGTCAGGTGACAGAGTCCAGGTGAGACTCAGAGACAGCGTGAGAGCAGCGATCTGCATCGAGTCGCTCTGCCAGAGCAACCTGTGAGTATCTGTAGTATCTCTGAGAACCTCTCTGCAGCAGGAGAACATGTCTGCAGTGTTCAGTGTCTGTCTGTTCCTTAGCTCCGTAGAGTCTGTGATGGGCGTGGCGGCTGCTGGAGGAACATTCAGCATCTTACTGACAGGAACGCTCTACCTACAGGTACGACTCTCATCATCACCTGCTGTCCGAACCCGGCACCACATGATCACCTAACACCGAGCAGGTAGCCCAAAGCTGTCGGTGTTAGACCAGCGGTCCACAACCGTGTGTCTATTTTTGGGAATTTTTTTCAGATCTTTTGTTTCAGACTTTTTTGTCCGACATTTTTCAGAATTTTTTTTTGGATTCCTCTCTGTATCTTAGAAAAGCCTTTTATGACCGCGTTGAAAATGTTGTTTTTGAAAGGCTAAACGCCAACAAGTATGAATTGCAACAGAATATTTCATCAGATTTTGCTAAGCAGCAAAAAAAATATATCTTTTCTAAATAGTTTTATATAAATAGACTTTTGTAATGTTTTATTAGTACGTCTGTCAAAGCTAATGCGATAATAACACGTTAACGCAAATTTCGTTTTAACGCCACTAATTTACTTAACACAATAGCGCCAACAACTTATTCGCTCTAAACCAGTTTAAGGAAACGCAACTCATTTCTTTTTGTGCGACATTTCGATTAAAATGTGCTTATTGAAGCACGAGTTTGTTGTTTCTCAACCTTCCTCATCCACGCGTTCTCACTCATCTACGATAAAGACGCCAAGGAAATAAACAACAAAACAAATCATCAAACACGCCGCTAGTCAATCAAACTCCCCGTCGTCATGTTAAAACTGAACATAGAACTTCTTCTGTTGTTAAAAAGCATGTAAAGTTAAATGAATGTTCCCTGCTGGAGCTCAGCTCGCCAACTAAATAAAACACCATGGCTTTAAATCTCATAATAGACATCAGAGTGTGACTTCCTGTTTGTGTGCGTGCAGGCCGGCGAGTACGTGTCGGTGTTTGTGGACAACGCCACCGGCTCGGCCATCAGCGTCCTGCAGGACTCTCTGTTCTCTGGGATGCTGCTGGGAGTCTGAACGCCTGGTGATGTCATCACAGCGGAGGTGTGACATCACTCTCACAGAGCAACACGTCATCGTCTGATCTCTGGAGTTTTATCTACGCGGTGACATCGTCGTTTCTCTGGCTGAGGTCAGAGATCAAATGATCTTCTGAAAGCTGAACTTTCATCTTAATGAGGTCATCTAGTGGACGTTAGTGGACGTTCTTCTTCTATTCCACTGATCTCTGGACGGATGATAATGATATTATCATATTTATCATGTTATTACATCTTTATATTTAAGAGTTGCCAGTATTCTGTTTTTCTATCGGAGGTTTTTATCTTTTGTCAAAGCAGTTTTATCAGCGAATGTATTCTTAAGTGTCCTTCTACATATAACCGACCATCACAGACACAGAGTCTGTACAGATCTAATGATTGTATGATGTCTGCTTCCGTTTTACTTTAATATTAATATTTATTCTCTGGATGTTGTGAATAATTCTGATAATAAAAGCGTTGTACTTGCAGTCAGAGTTTGTTTTTCATCGTTGGATTTAACTGCTGGGTAATAAACTGAGTCCAAGTTTAAATACAGATTTTACACGCTGGAGTTTGATTCTAAAGAAATCACCATCACTCTTGTTGTGTGGTTTCCAGAGTCAGATTCATCTCTGTGTGTCCAGACACATTTCAAGAACTCCCTGCTGCGGTAGTTAGTAGTTAGTTACACGTTGTTACACGTTGTTACATGTTGTTACATGTTGCGTTGTTACACGTTGTGTTATTACACGTTGTTACACGTGTTACTAATAACACGTAGTGTTATTACATGTTGTGTTGTTACACGTTGTTACACGTTGTGTTATTACACGTTGTTACACGTGTTACTAATAACACATAGTGTTATTACATGTTGTGTTGTTACACGTTATTACATGTGTTATTACACGTTGTTACATGTTGTGTTGTTACACGTTGTTACACGTTGTGTTGTTACACGTTGTGATGCTATGCATTGTTACACTTTTTAACATGGTGTTACGCAGTGTTACACCTTGTTACACGGTGTTACACCTTGTTACATGGTGTTACACCTTGTTACATGGTGTTACACAGTGTTACGCGGTGTTACGTAGTGTTACGCTGTGTTACACGGTGTTACGCTGTGTTACGCTGTGTTACGCTGTGTTACACGTTGTGATGTTACACATTGTTACACTTTTTTACACGGTTTTACACTGTGTTACGCCGTTTTACGCTGTGTTACGTGGTGTTACACCTCGTTGCACAGTGTTGCACTGTGCAACGAGGTGTAACACAGTGTTACGTGGTGTTACGCAGTGTTACACAGTGTTTCACACCAAAACATTAATGGGACTGTTTGTAACTTTTTACACGTATAAATTGTTATCTTATTGTCAGTGTCTGAACAGGTTTTTTTCTGGGTTTCCTCTCTCAGCCTGTAGACTGATTTCAATGTGGAGAATTTGGGACGTTTTTCTGTGAAAATCCAACGGATGTGACGTAATGCACACTCTGGAGTGCATTCACACTCAGTTAGAAATGGAGTGCGCTATCGCCAACAAACGACCAGCCCCCACCACGACTCAGACTCCAACACAAACTCCACGGAAGCACAAAAAAACAAAGTTATATCTGGTGAAGGAGAGAGGGGGAGAGAGAGAGAGAGAGAGAGAGATGACTCTGGTCTCATTAGTGGGCTGATAAACAGTAAATTCATCGAAACTGGACTGAGAAACGACGGGTTGCCTCACTCTGTTCTACACAACATACTGACGCACACGTCACAACTTCTTCACACAGACATGCACACACACACACACTGCTGAATACACACAGTGTTGTTGGGAGGCGGGTCGAGGTGACATCATCATACTCATAAAGTGGCGCCTTGTGGTTGGCGCCCTGCCATGAAAACACACGCACGCACACACGCAGACAGACAAGGCGTGTCGACAGAATAATGAGGCCTGCATGGCGGCGCTGCTGACAGCTCATTATACACACACACACACACACACACACACACTGAGCTCTGTGTGCAGAAGCTCAACTGTTGACAGTAAAATGTAAAACAACACAGAGTTTAATCTCTGAGACACCGAAAATAAAGTTAGTTATAGCACCAGGATGCACTGGGCTGGTTAGATATAGCACCAGGAGGCACTCGGCTGGTTAGATATAGCACCAGGATGCACTGGGCTGGTTAGATATAGCACCAGGAGGCACTCGGCTGGTTAGATATAGCACCAGGAGGCACTCGGCTGGTTAGATATAACACCAGGATGCACTGGGCTGGTTAGATATAGCACCAGGAGGCACTGGGCTGGTTAGATATAGCACCAGGAGGCACTGGGCTGGTTAGATATAACACCAGGATGCACTCGGCTGGTTAGATATAGCACCAGGAGGCACTGGGCTGGTTAGATATAACACCAGGATGCACTCGGCTGGTTAGATATAGCACCAGGAGGCACTGGGCTGGTTAGATATAACACCAGGATGCTCTCGGCTGGTTAGATATAGCACCAGGATGCACTCGGCTGGTTAGATATAACACCAGGATGCACTGGGCTGGTTAGATATAACACCAGGATGCTCTCGGCTGGTTAGATATAGCACCAGGATGCACTGGGCTGGTTAGATATAGCACCAGGATGCACTGGGCTGGTTAGATATAACACCAGGATGCACTCGGCTGGTTAGATATAGCACCAGGAGGCACTCGGCTGGTTAGATATAGCACCAGGAGGCACTCGGCTGGTTAGATATAACACCAGGATGCACTGGGCTGGTTAGATATAACACCAGGATGCACTCGGCTGGTTAGATATAGCACCAGGAGGCACTCGGCTGGTTAGATATAACACCAGGATGCACTGGGCTGGTTAGATATAACACCAGGATGCACTCGGCTGGTTAGATATAGCACCAGGAGGCACTCGGCTGGTTAGATATAGCACCAGGAGGCACTGGGCTGGTTAGATATAACACCAGGATGCTCTCGGCTGGTTAGATATAGCACCAGGATGCACTCGGCTGGTTAGATATAGCACCAGGATGCACTCGGCTGGTTAGATATAGCACCAGGATGCACTGGGCTGGTTAGATATAACACCAGGATGCTCTCGGCTGGTTAGATATAGCACCAGGATGCACTGGGCTGGTTAGATATAACACCAGGAGGCACTCGGCTGGTTAGATATAACACCAGGATGCACTCGGCTGGTTAGATATAGCACCAGGAGGCACTCGGCTGGTTAGATATAACACCAGGATGCACTGGGCTGGTTAGATATAGCACCAGGATGCACTGGGCTGGTTAGATATAACACCAGGATGCACTGGGCTGGTTAGATATAGCACCAGGATGCACTGGGCTGGTTAGATATAGCACCAGGATGCACTGGGCTGGTTAGATATAACACCAGGATGCACTCGGCTGGTTAGATATAGCACCAGGAGGCACTCGGCTGGTTAGATATAGCACCAGGATGCACTCGGCTGGTTAGATATAGCACCAGGATGCACTCGGCTGGTTAGATATAGCACCAGGATGCACTGGGCTGGTTAGATATAACACCAGGATGCTCTCGGCTGGTTAGATATAGCACCAGGATGCACTGGGCTGGTTAGATATAACACCAGGAGGCACTCGGCTGGTTAGATATAACACCAGGATGCACTCGGCTGGTTAGATATAGCACCAGGAGGCACTCGGCTGGTTAGATATAACACCAGGATGCACTGGGCTGGTTAGATATAGCACCAGGATGCACTGGGCTGGTTAGATATAACACCAGGATGCACTGGGCTGGTTAGATATAGCACCAGGATGCACTGGGCTGGTTAGATATAGCACCAGGATGCACTCGGCTGGTTAGATATAACACCAGGATGCACTGGGCTGGTTAGATATAGCACCAGGAGGCACTGGGCTGGTTAGATATAACACCAGGATGCACTGGGCTGGTTAGATATAGCACCAGGATGCACTCGGCTGGTTAGATATAACACCAGGAGGCACTCGGCTGGTTAGATATAGCACCAGGATGCACTCGGCTGGTTAGATATAACACCAGGATGCTCTCGGCTGGTTAGTTATAACACCAGGATGCTCTCGGCTGGTTAGTTATAGCACCAGGAGGCACTGGGCTGGTTAGATATAACACCAGGATGCACTCGGCTGGTTAGATATAGCGCCAGGAGGCACTGGGCTGGTTAGATATAGCACCAGGAGGCACTGGGCTGGTTAGTTATAGCGCCAGGAGGCACTGGGCTGGTTAGATATAACACCAGGATGCACTCGGCTGGTTAGATATAGCACCAGGAGGCACTGGGCTGGTTAGATATAGCACCAGGAGGCACTGGGCTGGTTAGTTATAGCACCAGGAGGCACTGGGCTGGTTAGTTATAACACCAGGAGGCACTGGGCTGGTTAGTTATAGCACCAGGAGGCACTGGGCTGGTTAGATATAGCACCAGGAGGCACTGGGCTGGTTAGTTATAACACCAGGAGGCACTGGGCTGGTTAGTTATAACACCAGGAGGCACTGGGCTGGTTAGATATAGCACCAGGAGGCACTGGGCTGGTTAGTTATAACACCAGGAGGCACTGGGCTGGTTAGTTATAACACCAGGAGGCACTGGGCTGGTTAGATATAGCACCAGGAGGCACTGGGCTGGTTAGATATAGCACCAGGAGGCACTGGGCTGGTTAGATATAGCACCAGGAGGCACTGGGCTGGTTAGTTATAACACCAGGAGGCACTGGGCTGGTTAGATATAGCACCAGGAGGCACTGGGCTGGTTAGATATAGCACCAGGAGGCACTGGGCTGGTTAGTTATAGCACCAGGATGCTCTCGGCTGGTTAGTTATAACACCAGGAGGCACTGGGCTGGTTAGTTATAACACCAGGTTGCAGTCTCCCCATCAGAACCAGGACTCTCCCAGTGCAGAAGAAGCTCCAGAAGATCAGAGTGAACCTGGTCTGGGACTGTCCCCCCTCAGGCAGGACCTGTTCACAGCTCGCAGACACTAACTGAAGGATCAGAACTCTGCTGCCATCTAGTGGATCTTCTTCTGATTGTTTAACAGTCGACTGGTGAAATGAATTCTTATTATAATTTAAATGAATGATTTAAATGAATGATTTAAATTAGACCACACGGTTCTATCTCAGTCTGTTAAAGAAGAACCAGAACCACTGATGGAACTCCTCCAGAGAAGACGGGTCAAGATCTCTATTTCAATCCATCTCTATGTTTACTAAATGATAAGAATCACACTAAAGTATGTGAACATGTCCGAGCCTGACTCACCCTCTGATGACTCAATAAATAAATAAATAAGTCATTAAATGCAACAAATATTAAAAATAAATGTAGCTATTAATTAATTAATAAAATGTGACATAAATTTATATTTCTGTTTCAATTTGCTTCTTTATTTATTTATTTTTTAATGTTTTTTTTATTATTTAGGCATGATTTTCCCTTTGCATTTCGACCCCTATTTTATTTCCCCAAACGCATTTATTTCTGTGTTCTTTTCTTTACACATTTCTGCCTCATTATGCAAATGAGAGGGCTGTCACTCAATGTGAAAATCGTGTATGAATAAATAAATAAATACATATTTAAAAACAAATATAAAAGAACAAAAAATAAACGCAAAAATAAATAAATAAATTTTAAAATGAATAGAAATAAATACATGTATAATCAAATAAATAAATTTTAAAATGAATAGAAATAAATACATAAATAAATAAATTTTAAAATGAATAGAAATAAATACATAAATAAATAAATAAATATTTAAAAACAAATATATAAGAAAAAAATAAATGCGAAAATAAATAAATACATTTTAAAATGAATATAAATAAATACATAAATAAATAAATACACTTTAAAATGAATAGAAATAAATACATAATTAAATGAAAGGGAACATTAAAGATAAATAAATAAAGAGGCAAATTAAAAAGGAAATATTCATTTATGTCAAATTTTATCAATTAATTAATGACTAAAATTATTTATAATATTATTGTGCTACATTTAATGACACATTTATTCATTTATTAAAAGGGACTATTTGTAACTTTCAGAAATGCTTCTTAACAGCGACACCTGTGGCCATGAAATCAACTAAAGTCAGCGTCGGGCTCGCGCTTGCTCGCTCTCAATATACCTGAAGGAGCATCGCTCAACACAGTGAGGAGACACACGTCAGCTAAAAGCACAATATCACTCTATATTTCAGCTGCTTGGCAGTAATGTTAGCTGACCAGACCAAGGTCTCTCCATGAATCAATGCTGATCCTAGTGTTGGCTTTTCCCGCCTCAGCCTCCCGACCGCGGCCGGAGGGAACGGGGGAGACGATAACGTTTCTCTCTGCGGAGCCCCGTCACTTCACAAGACACGGGAAACCTCTGTTGGTCTGGAGGAGCTGCAGCAGTTATTTCTGCACAAACGTCCACTGAACATTCACTAGATATTCTCAGAGCTAAACTAACTCTGCTGCAGTGTGGAGTGAGCAGCATGCACGTGAGAGGTGGAGCGAGCTGAGCTGTCTGAGTGAAGGCAGGCAGAGGAGGAGAGGCAGCGGCCACACGCGAACGCGCATATGCGAGCGCGCATGTGTAACGACCCGCTACATTTATAGCTTACAAAGTAACAAATAGTCCCTTTAAGTTAATTATTTATTTATTGATTGATTTTTGCCGCTTTATTAACCCGCTGTCCAGGTGTACAGGTCGGCTAAACAAAGAGCAAACACACCTGTGCTCACAACTGGAAATAATATTAATGTACAACAGTTTACACCCACCTGAGGAAAAGGAGAACCTCCAGGAGGAGAACCTCTCTCCTCTGCAGGTGCATGCAGGTGCATGCAGGTGTTTACTGTGTTTACAACCACTCTGATAAATCCAAGATGGCACAGACTCTTCCTCCCTGATGGAGCGGAGCAGCAGCTGCTCACTGCTGCCTCTGCTGGCAGGAAGCTGTACTGCAACAACAACACCAACACCAACACCAACACTACCACAGAGGCCTGAGGCCTGTACTACGAAGCAGGATTTGCGGTTATCGAGGTAACTTCAGGGTTAACTCTGGGTTTTCGGTACTACGAAGCTGGTTCACTTCTTACCGGGGTAGATCACCATGGTTACTGATGCTGGGTAGATCACCATGGTTACTGATGCTGGGTAGATCACCATGGTTACTGATGCTGGGTAGATCACCATGGTAACTGATGCTGGGTAGATCACCATGGTTACTGATGCTAGGTAGATCACCATGGTAACTGATGCTGGGTAGATCACCATGGTTACTGATGCTGGGTAGATCACCATGGTAACTGATGCTGGGTAGATCACCATGGTTACTGATGCTGGGTAGATCACCATGGTTACTGATGCTGGGTAGATCACCATGGTTACTGATGCTGGGTAGATCACCATGGTAACTGATGCTGGGTAGATCACCATGGTTACTGATGCTGGGTAGATCACCATGGTAACTGATGCTGAAGGAGCAGGTTATGTTCCAGATAAGAGATCAACTCATATAAAAGCACCTCCTGCTGACCAATCAGAGCTCAGTGCGGTGATTGTATGATAATATCACACACATATGAAGAAGTTTAAGTCATAATCCAGACTAAAAACAACACAGTTTGAACTGACAGATGCAGGAAGGACAGCTGGCTGTATGTTGTGGGTGTTTACCGCTTTGAATTATATTTTTATATTTATTTATTTTACTTGCTCTTGAGTCCGCATGCTTAAAATAGGTGTAATCCATTCATCTATTACACTCTTTAAAGCTATTTATATTTCGACGACTATTTCTGACTTTTGAGTGTTCCGTTAAATTAATAAGTCTGTTAATTTACACATTCACACATCTGGAGTTTTTTCTTTTTCCAGCTGTTCTTCCTGCATTTAGCAGCTTCAACTGTGTTACTGTTAGTCTGATTAAGTGTTTAACTTCTTCATATTTGTCCAATATAGTTTACTCTTTGTTAAATGAGTCTCTCTGCCTGTCTGTCATGTCCATGTCTGTGATTGGTCAGATGCTGTAAACACCTCCTGGTTCATGTGAACGCGCTCATATCCAGACTGAGAAACCCTGGGTCGACTTACTGAGTTGATAACCAGCTTCGTAGTACAGTTTAGCGAGATCTTGTTTGTTAGGTTAAGTGAAGCCAGATAATGAGAAGAAACCCTGGGTATGATGAACTCGCTTCATAGTACAGGCCTCAGGAGGTGAGAGAAGATCAGCGTCTGCTGCTGCTACTCTACGACACTAACCACAAATTATATAAGTTAAAACCCACTGGTTGAATGTAAATACATTTACACCGTTATAACACTGTTATAACCTCGTTATAACCCCAGTATAACCCCGGTATAGCCCCCGGTATAAACCTGTTATAACCCCGGTATAGCCCCCGGTATAAACCTGTTATAACCCCGGTATAGCCCCCGGTATAAACCTGTTATAACCCCGGTATAGACCCCGGTATAGCCCCGTTATAACCCTCTGCACGTCGTCCCTGTTTTTCCTTTTACTAAAACTGAAAATAAAAACACTAAATAAATGACTAATAAGGTGGAAAACAAGTGTTTTGCAAAGATCAAGAGCACACAGTATATTAAAGGTCACCTATTATGCAAAATGCACTTTTCCATGTCTTTTAAACATCAATATCTGTCCCCAGTGTCCAACAGCGCTGTACGAAGTGTGGCATGAAACATGGAGAGGATTTAGATGAGTTATTAATACGTGTAAAAAGTGACTGTTGTGTACAGATATCAGAGATCAATAACAAAGAACATAAACATAACAAACTGCATGTTTTACATACAACAACAGTGTTTATTATTCATAATGCTGACATGGAAACAAATCACATTATACAATTAAAAAAAAAAAAAAATCTTTAGAAACTAAAAAAATATTATTTTTCATCATCTGGATGTTATTTTTTTTATAGCTGCCATCAGATTTACTAAATATTGAAACAATAAAATGTGATTTTTCAGTCACAGTGTTGGAGGCAGCGACACTAAAGGAACAGTCAGTGTTGGAGGCAGCGACACTGAAGGAACAGTCAGCGTTGGAGGCAGCGACACTGAAGGAACAGTCAGTGTTGGAGGCAGCGACACTGAAGGAACAGTCAGTGTTGGTGGCAGCGACACTGAAGGAACAGTCAGCGTTGGAGGCAGCGACACTAAAGGAACAGTCAGTGTTGGTGGCAGCGACACTAAAGGAACAGTCAGCGTTGGAGGCAGCGACACTAAAGGAACAGTCAGCGTTGGTGGCAGCGACACTAAAGGAACAGTCAGCGTTGGAGGCAGCGACACTGAAGGAACAGTCAGCGTTGGTGGCAGCGACACTAAAGGAACAGTCAGCGTTGGAGGCAGCGACACTGAAGGAACAGTCAGCGTTGGAGGCAGCGACACTGAAGGAACAGTCAGTGTTGGAGGCAGCGACACTGAAGGAACAGTCAGCGTTGGTGGCAGCGACACTAAAGGAACAGTCAGCGTTGGAGGCAGCGACACTGAAGGAACAGTCAGTGTTGGAGGCAGCGACACTGAAGGAACAGTCAGTGTTGGTGGCAGCGACACTGAAGGAACAGTCAGCGTTGGTGGCAGCGACACTAAAGGAACAGTCAGCGTTGGAGGCAGCGACACTGAAGGAACAGTCAGCGTTGGTGGCAGCGACACTAAAGGAACAGTCAGCGTTGGAGGCAGCGACAGAGAAAAAGACTTCCTACACAGTGAATCCAGCCTCTGGACTAAATACCATCAACCAAAGACAAAAAAGTCTCCAAAATCGTTTCTATGGACAGATTATTACAGATTGGTCCCAGGACGATTGAGTGCAGTATTATGGAAATTAAGTGATATTTTTTGTGTGTAAGTGTAGTTGTGTGTTATTATGGGATATATTGAGCTGTGTGAAGCTGATTAGTGTTTTATTTTACTCACTGTGATAACGTGACGCTACTGGTGCGTTATGATCACAGTAAAAGTCCAGTCCAGGTGAGAGACTCTCGGGGGACCGGACATGGACGCGGATCACCGCTAGGTCGGTCCAGGTCGGACCGTCTGCAGTCTGTAGCGGAAGCGTACGTCGGCGTTGGGCAGCAGGATGCCCAGTCCGGCCCGGCTGGGGTTCACCGCGGCTCTGGTCTGGTTCTCCTCCAGCTGCATGTCGAAGTACAGCACCAGGAGACACAGGAACTGTTTGATCTCGTTGAGGGCGAAGTATCGGCCGGGACACATGGATGCGCCGGAGCCGAACGGCATGAGGTAATACCTGAGCTTCTGACCGTCTTTGTAGAAGTCGGCCTTCTCTCTGCCGTCCTGCAGGAAGCGGTCGAACCGGAACGACTGACGGAGAAAACCAACAAGAAGCCACGGTATGATCGACAGATCCACAGGAAGCCAGGACGGACTTTAAGGTCTTATTAAGGTTCAGCTGCTAATCCTCAGACTCTTACCTGTCTACCTGTCTACCTATCGACGTACCTGTCAACGTACCTGTCTACCTATCGACGTACCTGTCAACGTACCTGGCTACCTGTCAACGTACCTATCTACCTATCGACATACCTGTCTGCCTGTCTACCTATCGACGTACCTGTCTACCTATCGACATACCTGTCTACCTATCGACATACCTGTCTACCTATCGACATACCTGTCTACCTATCAACGTACCTGTCTACCTGTCTACGTACCTGTCTACCTATCTACCTGTCTACATATCTACCTGTCTACCTATCGACGTACCTGTGTACCTGTCTACCTATTTACATACCTGTCTACCTGTCTACCTATCGACGTACCTGTCTACCTATCAACGTACCTGTCTACCTGTCTACCTATCTACCTATCTACGTACCTGTCTACCTATCTACCTGTCTACCTATCTACGTACCTGTGTACCTGTCTACCTATCTACCTGTCTACCTATCTACATACCTGTCTACCTGTCTACCTATCGACGTACCTGTCTACCTGTCTACCTATCAACGTACCTGTCTACCTATCAACGTACCTGTCTACCTGTCTACGTACCTGTCTACCTATCTACCTGTCTACCTGTCTACCTATCTACGTACCTGTCTACCTATCTACCTGTCAACCTGTCTACCTGTCTACCTACTAACTTCATAATGTTTAATGAGTAAATGAATGGAAAAGTGTGAATGCTAGGTGAATGCTAGGCGATTGCTAGGTGATTGATAGGTGATTAATAGGTGATTGATAAGTGATTGATAGATGATTGCTAGGTGATTGCTAGGTGATTGATAGGTGATTAATAGGTGATTGATAAGTGAATGCTAGGTGATTGCTAGGCGATTGCTAGGTGATTGATAGGTGATTAATAGGTGATTGATAAGTGATTGATAGATGATTGCTAGGTGATTGATAGGTGATTAATAGGTGATTGATAAGTGATTGATAGATGATTGCTAGGTGATTGATCAGTAGCCAGTTGTACCTGCGGCTCCTCGTAGATCTCGGGGTCCATGTGCATACTCTGAGGGTAGAGGGCGATGACGTCTCCTTTCCTGACGGCCACCGAGCGCTCGCCGTCCAGCCGCAGACTGAAGTCCTCCTGAGCAAAGCGGATGTTCATGGAGGCCGAGGACAGACGGAGGCTCTCGTTGATGGCGCTCTCTGTGGACGAAGGTCACATGTTTCACTACGACTTAGACTCTGAGGATGGTAGCAGACGCCACAGAGGAAACGCACGTACGTACCCAGATTAACAAGCTTCTCCAGCTGGTCTCTGTTGAACGCCACGTCTCCATCACCGCTGAACTGGACTCCGTTGAGTCTCAGGACCTCTTGGATCTCCTGGCGGACGACCTGCAGAGCCTCAGGGTGACTCATCAGGTAGTACATGGCCCAGAAGGTGGCAGGGACGGTGTTCGCCACGGACGCCCAGAGGATGGTGAAGTGATGAGCTGAAAGAGACCAAAGAGTCCAGTCAGAGTTCTGAGAGAGGAGGAGACCAACCCTGTACCTGGAGGAATCTGGCTGGTTTGAACTAGTTGGATGTTTTTGAAGCAGTTTGTTATAGTAATAAAACAGCAACAGGAAACTAAACAGTATAAATGGTTTGTTGTCGATGTGTGGAGATGTCCTGGGCCTTCCCCGCATTTCACCTGGACCTTACAGTTGACCCACATCTCACTTAAGGCCCGGACACACCGGACCAACATCAAAGGACTGGCGGCGACGAAGGCCGACCGCTGCGTCGCCTCACGTCTCCTCTCCGTTGTCTCGGCCAAAAAATTGCACTCGAACACGCCGCAAAGACGACAGCCGACGGCCGACTAGCAGGTGTGTTGGAAATAACTCTCCATCCCAGCTTGGACAGGAATCCTCACTGGAACTGGGTCAGCCAGGGTTATCTGACCCATGTTAAACCCTTCTTTTGTCAGTTCAAACCAAGCCAGTCAACCCAGGTTAACCCCTGGTAGCCTGGGAGCAATAATCCATACCAATCAGCTCAGCTCAGCTCCCGCAACTCAAGGTCTCACCACATATCCGTCAAATCGTCCGTCGCTCACCTCCGATGTGTCTGACAACATTCCTGCTGCCGTCGCTCCGTTTGTTTGAGCCACGCCGACCTGTGACAGTTATGTCACGACTGTGCGCCCCCACATGCACCCAAATAGATCCGTCTCGCCCCGGTTGTTGAACCCTGTTCTGACCAAACTCTCGACCTGGGTCATGAAGCCGAGTCAATCAACGCTCATAGTGAACGGGTACGAGTTATAAATAAAGTTGATTTAAGTGCAGTGGGATTCTCTTTCCTAAGTCCTTATGAACTCTCCTTCACATCTTTCCTTGACTTCATGTGGTTAGGAAAGGACACAGGACGTCACGTTCTTCACTATTGGACCGCAGCCTGAAGGTCCTGACGGTGAGCGTCGTTCTACCGCACCGTCGGCTCTGATTGGTTGTTCAGTTTAAACCAATCAGTGCACAAGAAGAGAAACGGACGTGAGGAAAGCAAGCCGACGAGTTAAGTCAACATCGTTCATCTTCATCTCATCTGATCGTTCCAACAGACGGACATTCTCAGAGACTGGTGAGTGAGAGCGGTGTGAAAATGTTTCATAACGACGGCTTGTACATCCTCCGTCCTCGCTCTTCCTGTTTCTCTTTCTGAATGATGAACACAGACTGCCGCCGCCTGCTGGTGAGGAGAGGTATTTCCTCTCACCAGGAGCAGAAGGTACGAGCTAACTGGCCGTCGGGGGGGGGCCCCTAGTAGCTCACCTGGTAAAGCGGGCGCCCCACGTACCAAGGCTGAGTCCTTGCTGCAGCGGCCCCCCTTTCACAACTAGCACTATCTCTGTCACATGAAGGCAAAGAAAGAAGAAAAAAGAAGCTAACCGGCCGTCGGCGGTCGTCTTTGCAGCGTGTTCCAGTGAAACCTTTTAGCCGAGACAAAGAAGACGTGAGGCGACTCAACGGTCGGCCTTCGTCCACGCTAGTTCTCTGACGTCGGGTTGGTGGGTCTGGGCCTTTAGTTTCTTTCTCCCGTGACCACCATCACTCCTGAACCTCAACCAGGTAGTTCCGGTTGCCGTACCTGACCAGACCTGGACCACAGAGGTAGCAGATCAGGATCGCTCAGTTCACCTGTCAGGAGCAGCGGACCTACCTGCTCTCTCGTCGTCCTTCAGCGCGAACTGCTCAAACAGCTCCGACCGCCTCCTGATGAACTGCGAGGTGTCGGACCAGTCCCTGTACGGCAGGAAGTAGCTGATGAGCTTGTGGCGGATGGCCTTGGTCTGTCCCAGCAGCCAGATGGGGATCTGAGCGATGAGCTGCGGAACCACGGTGTCAAACCTGACAAAGTCCTCCCTCAGCACGCCCATCCCGCTGTGGCGGCGGGCGGACGCCGGCCTGCCGTACATTGTGAGGAAGGTGGCCTCGAACATGACCGAGTTACAGAACTCGTAGACGCTGCCGCTCTTCCAGCCGCCGTCCTCCCCCAGGTGGTCCTGACGGAACACCAGCATGAGATTACCCATCATGCTCTCTGTCAGGGCGGAGAGGTTGTCTCCCTTGAGGAGGGCGAAGGAGTTTTCGATCTGCTCCTGCAGGGCGGGTAACTCCTTCGCGATGGGCGAGAAGCCGAAGGTTAAGGGCGCCACCTTTTGGGTGAACTCGTGGAAGTCCAGCTGGCGGCCGTGTCTGATGATCCTCGGGTAGAGCAGAGGGTCCATGATGAAGGTCATGTATTTACCTGCAGGGACAGGATGCACACTCTGGTTCATTTATTACTCATCTTCCTCGACTCATTTACTCGTTGTGATGTTAAATAAATATAAAAACATAATTCAGACCAGTAATCACCCGCAGCATCCAGCCAGCTGTCCTTCCTGCATCTGGCACTCTAAATGTTCTATATATGTGAACATCTGGTTCCGTTAGCTAACGGCTAGATAACCACAGCTGGAGTACGTCTGAGACACCAACCTGCGATCTGAACCGTGAAAACGTCTCCAAACTTCTTCTTCTGCTCCTCCAGGAACGTGTGAGCGTCTCGTCTGAACTCCAGAGCCTTCCCGATGAAGGGAATCCAGCTGGTGATGAGCGGAGGTTCACCGTCTCTCCTGCAAACACACAAACTGTCATTCATCATTTAACCTACAAGCACCTCCTCACCACTTCACCTCCTCACCACCTCACCTCCTCACCACCTCACCTCCTCACCACTTCACCTCCTCACCACCTCACCTCCTCACCACTTCACCTCCTCACCACCTCACCTCCTCACCACTTCACCTCCTCACCACCTCACCTCCTCACCACCTCACCACTTCACCTCCTCACCACTTCACCTCCTCACCACTTCACCTCCTCACCTCCTCACCACTTCACCTCCTCACCACTTCACCTCCTCACCACCTCAAGTCCTCACGTCCTCACCTCCACACCACTTCACCTCCTCACCACTTCACCTCCTCACCACTTCACCTCCTCACCACCTCACCTCCTCACCACTTCACCTCCTCACCACCTCACGACCTCACCACTTCACCTCCTCACCACCTCACCTCCTCACCACTTCACCTCCTCACCACCTCACCTCCTCACCACCTCACCACCTCACCTCCTCACCACTTCACCTCCTCACCACCTCACCTCCTCACCACTTCACCTCCACACCACTTCACCTCCTCACCACTTCACCTCCACACCACTTCACCTCCTCACCACTTCACCTCCTCACCACTTCACCTCCTCACCACCTCACCTCCTCACCACTTCACCTCCTCACCACCTCACCTCCTCACCACCTCACCTCCTCACCACTTCACCACCTCACGACCTCACCACTTCACCTCCTCACCACCTCAAGTCCTCACGTCCTCACCTCCTCACGTCCTCACCTCCTCACCACCTCACCACTACACCTCCTCACCACTTCACCTCCTCACCACTACACCTCCTCACCACTTCACGTCCTCACCTCCACACCACTTCACCTCCACACCACTTCACCTCCTCACCACTACACCTCCTCACCACTTCACCTCCTCACCACTTCACGTCCTCACCTCCACACCACTTCACCTCCACACCACCTCACCTCCTCACCACTTCACGTCCTCACCACCTCAAGTCCTCACGTCCTCACCACCTCACCTCCTCACCACTTCACGTCCTCACCACCTCAAGTCCTCACGTCCTCACCTCCACACCACTTCACCTCCTCACGTCCTCACGTCCTCACCTCCACACCACCTCACCACTTCACCTCCTCAAGTCCTCACCTCCTCACCACCTCACCTCCTCACCACTTCACGTCCTCACCACCTCAAGTCCTCACGTCCTCACCTCCACACCACTTCACCTCCTCACGTCCTCACCTCCACACCACCTCACCTCCTCACCACTTCACCTCCTCAAGTCCTCACGTCCTCACCTCCACACCACCTCACCTCCACACCTCCTCACCACTACACCTCCTCACCTCCTCACTACACCTCCTCACCATTTCACGTCCTCACCACTTCACCTCCTCACCACTACACCTCCTCACCACTTCACCTCCTCACCACTACACCTCCTCGCCACTTCACATCCTCACCTCCACACCACCAGACCTCCAGACCTCCAGACCTCCTCGCCTCCTCACCTCCTCACCATTTCACCTCCTAACCTCCTCACCTCCTCACCACCACAACTCCTCACCTCCTCACCACTTCCCCACTTCACCTCCTGACCACCGACTGAGATGATGAATTAATTCAGCTCTGATAAAAACAACTTCTGATCCTTTTCATGATTTGGTAGATGAATCAATTAATCTATTAAATCTATTAAATCTATTAATCTATTAATCTATTAAATCTATTAAATCTATTAATCTATTAAATCTATTAATCTATTAAATCTATTAATCTATTAAATCTATTAATCTATTGATCTATTAAATCTATTAATCTATTAAATCTATTAATCTATTAATCTATTAAATCTATTAATCTATTAATCTATTAATCTATTAAATCTATTAATCTATTAATCTATTAAATCTATTAATCTATTAAATCTATTAATCTATTGATCTATTAATCTATTAAATCTATTAAATCTATTAATCTATTAATCTATTAAATCTATTAATCTCTGGTTTATGATCCTGCAGCTGAAACAGTCTCTTTATTGGGGTTAAAGGTCACATTAAAGAACATCACATGCTTTTAGTATTTCACCTAAAACAATATTGATCCCTGATGAGCTCAGTAAATTAAACAATGACTTATTGATCAGCCGTCTAGTTAATGTTAGATTCAGTTTGGGGGATTAGAGGTTAAAGTAGAGAGCGGTATAAGTACACAGAGGGCAGTATAAGTACACAGAGAGCAGTATAAGTACACAGAGAGCAGTATAAGTACTCAGAGAGCAGTATAAGTACACAGAGAGCGGTATAAGTACACAGAGAGAGCAGTATAAGTACACAGAGCAGTATAAGTACACAGAGAGCAGTATAAGTACACAGAGAGCAGTATAAGTACTCAGAGAGCAGTATAAGTACACAGAGAGCGGTATAAGTACACAGAGAGAGCAGTATAAGTACACAGAGAGCAGTATAAGTACACAGAGAGCAGTATAAGTACACAGAGAGAGCAGTATAAGTACACAGAGAGCAGTATAAGTACACAGAGAGAGCAGTATAAGTACACAGAGAGCAGTATAAGTACACAGAGGGCAGTATAAGTACACAGAGAGCAGTATAAGTACACAGAGAGCAGTATAAGTACTCAGAGAGCAGTATAAGTACACAGAGAGCGGTATAAGTACACAGAGAGAGCAGTATAAGTACACAGAGCAGTATAAGTACACAGAGAGCAGTATAAGTACACAGAGAGCAGTATAAGTACTCAGAGAGCAGTATAAGTACACAGAGAGCGGTATAAGTACACAGAGAGAGCAGTATAAGTACACAGAGAGCAGTATAAGTACACAGAGAGCAGTATAAGTACACAGAGAGAGCAGTATAAGTACACAGAGAGCAGTATAAGTACACAGAGAGAGCAGTATAAGTACACAGAGAGCAGTATAAGTACACAGAGGGCAGTATAAGTACACAGAGAGCAGTATAAGTACACAGAGAGCAGTATAAGTACTCAGAGAGCAGTATAAGTACACAGAGAGCGGTATAAGTACACAGAGAGAGCAGTATAAGTACACAGAGAGCAGTATAAGTACACAGAGAGCAGTATAAGTACACAGAGAGCAGTATAAGTACTCAGAGAGCAGTATAAGTACACAGAGAGAGCAGTATAAGTACACAGAGAGCAGCATAAGTACACAGAGGGCAGTATAAGTACACAGAGAGCAGTATAAGTACACAGAGAGAGCAGTATAAGTACACAGAGAGAGCAGTATAAGTACACAGAGAGCAGTATAAGTACACAGAGAGAGCAGTATAAGTACACAGAGAGCAGTATAAGTACTCAGAGAGCAGTATAAGTACACAGAGAGAGCAGTATAAGTACACAGAGAGCAGTATAAGTACACAGAGGGCAGTATAAGTACACAGAGAGCAGTATAAGTACACAGAGAGCAGTATAAGTACTCAGAGAGCAGTATAAGTACACAGAGAGCGGTATAAGTACACAGAGAGAGCAGTATAAGTACACAGAGAGCAGTATAAGTACACAGAGAGCAGTATAAGTACTCAGAGAGCAGTATAAGTACACAGAGAGAGCAGTATAAGTACACAGAGAGCAGCATAAGTACACAGAGGGCAGTATAAGTACACAGAGAGCAGTATAAGTACACAGAGGGCAGTATAAGTACACAGAGAGAGCAGTATAAGTACACAGAGAGAGCAGTATAAGTACACAGAGGGCAGTATAAGTACACAGAGAGAGCAGTATAAGTACTCAGACAGCAGTATAAGTACACAGAGAGAGCAGTATAAGAACACAGAGAGCAGTATAAGTACACAGAGAGAGCAGTATAAGTACACAGAGGGCAGTATAAGTACACAGAGAGAGCAGTATAAGTACACAGAGAGAGCAGTATAAGTACACAGAGAGAGCAGTATAAGTACACAGAGAGAGCAGTATAAGTACTCAGACAGCAGTATAAGTACACAGAGAGAGCAGTATAAGTACACAGAGGGCAGTATAAGTACACAGAGAGAGCAGTATAAGTACTCAGACAGAAGTATAAGTACACAGAGAGAGCAGTATAAGTACACAGAGAGCAGTATAAGTACACAGAGAGAGCAGTATAAGTACACAGAGGGCAGTATAAGTACACAGAGAGAGCAGTATAAGCACACAGAGAGCAGTATAAGTACACAGAGAGAGCAGTATAAGTACACAGAGGGCAGTATAAGTACACAGAGAGAGCAGTATAAGTACACAGAGAGCAGTATAAGTACACAGAGAGAGCAGTATAAGTACACAGAGAGAGCAGTATAAGTACACAGAGAGAGCAGTATAAGTACACAGAGAGAGCAGTATAAGTACACAGAGAGAGCAGTATAAGTACTCAGACAGCAGTATAAGTACACAGAGAGAGCAGTATAAGTACACAGAGAGAGCAGTATAAGTACTCAGACAGCAGTATAAGTACACAGAGACAGCAGTATAAGTACACAGAGAGAGCAGTATAAGTACACAGAGAGAGCAGTATAAGTACTCAGACAGCAGTATAAGTACACAGAGAGAGCAGTATAAGTACACAGAGAGAGCAGTATAAGTACTCAGACAGCAGTATAAGTACACAAAGAGAGCAGTATAAGTACACAGAGAGCAGTATAAGTACTCAGACAGCAGTATAAGTACACAGAGAGAGCAGTATAAGTACTCAGACAGCAGTATAAGTACACAGAGAGCAGTATAAGTACACAGAGAGAGCAGTATAAGTACACAGAGAGAGTAGTATAAGTACACAGAGAGAGCAGTATAAGTACTCAGACAGCAGTATAAGTACACAGAGAGAGCAGTATAAGTACACAGAGAGAGCAGTATAAGTACTCAGACAGCAGTATAAGTACTCAGACAGCAGTATAAGTACACAGAGAGAGCAGTATAAGTACACAGAGAGAGCCGTATAAGTACACAGTATGAGAGCAGTATAAGTACTCAGACAGCAGTATAAGTACACAGAGAGAGCAGTATAAGTACACAGAGAGAGCAGTATAAGTACTCAGACAGCAGTATAAGTACACAGAGAGAGCAGTATAAGTACTCAGACAGCAGTATAAGTACTCAGACAGCAGTATAAGTACTCAGACAGCAGTATAAGTACACAGAGAGAGCAGTATAAGTACACAGAGAGAGCAGTATAAGTACTCAGACAGCAGTATAAGTACACAGAGAGAGCAGTATAAGTACTCAGACAGCAGTATAAGTACACAGAGAGAGCAGTATAAGTACACAGAGAGAGCAGTATAAGTACACAGAGAGAGCAGTATAAGTACTCAGACAGCAGTATAAGTACACAGAGAGAGCAGTATAAGTACACAGAGAGAGCAGTATAAGTACTCAGACAGCAGTATAAGTACACAGAGAGCAGTATAAGTACACAGAGAGCAGTATAAGTACACAGAGAGAGCAGTATAAGTACTCAGACAGCAGTATAAGTACACAGAGAGAGCAGTATAAGTACTCAGACAGCAGTATAAGTACACAGAGAGAGCAGTATAAGTACACAGAGAGAGCAGTATAAGTACACAGAGAGAGCAGTATAAGTACTCAGACAGCAGTATAAGTACACAGAGAGAGCAGTATAAGTACTCAGACAGCAGTATAAGTACACAGAGAGAGCAGTATAAGTACACAGAGAGAGCAGTATAAGTACACAGAGAGAGCAGTATAAGTACTCAGACAGCAGTATAAGTACACAGAGAGAGCAGTATAAGTACACAGAGAGAGCAGTATAAGTACTCAGACAGCAGTATAAGTACACAGAGAGCAGTATAAGTACACAGAGAGCAGTATAAGTACACAGAGAGAGCAGTATAAGTACTCAGACAGCAGTATAAGTACACAGAGAGAGCAGTATAAGTACTCAGACAGCAGTATAAGTACACAGAGAGAGCAGTATAAGTACACAGAGAGAGCAGTATAAGTACTCAGACAGCAGTATAAGTACACAGAGAGAGCAGTATAAGTACTCAGACAGCAGTATAAGTACACAGAGAGAGCAGTATAAGTACACAGAGAGAGCAGTATAAGTACTCAGACAGCAGTATAAGTACACAGAGAGCAGTATAAGTACACAGAGAGCAGTATAAGTACACAGAGAGAGCAGTATAAGTACTCAGACAGCAGTATAAGTACTCAGACAGCAGTATAAGTACACAGAGAGAGCAGTATAAGTACACAGAGAGCAGTATAAGTACACAGAGAGAGCAGTATAAGTACACAGAGAGAGCAGTATAAGTACTCAGACAGCAGTATAAGTACACAGAGAGCAGTATAAGTACACAGAGAGCAGTATAAGTACACAGAGAGAGCAGTATAAGTACTCAGACAGCAGTATAAGTACTCAGACAGCAGTATAAGTACTCAGACAGCAGTATAAGTACACAGAGAGAGCAGTATAAGTACACAGAGAGCAGTATAAGTACTCAGAGAGAGCAGTATAAGTACACAGAGAGAGCAGTATAAGTACTCAGACAGCAGTATAAGTACTCAGACAGCAGTATAAGTACTCAGACAGCAGTATAAGTACACAGAGAGAGCAGTATAAGTACTCAGACAGCAGTATAAGTACACAGAGAGAGCAGTATAAGTACACAGAGAGAGCAGTATAAGTACTCAGACAGCAGTATAAGTACACAGAGAGCAGTATAAGTACACAGAGAGCAGTATAAGTACACAGAGAGAGCAGTATAAGTACTCAGACAGCAGTATAAGTACTCAGACAGCAGTATAAGTACTCAGACAGCAGTATAAGTACACAGAGAGAGCAGTATAAGTACACAGAGAGAGCAGTATAAGTACTCAGACAGCAGTATAAGTACACAGAGAGAGCAGTATAAGTACACAGAGAGAGCAGTATAAGTACACAGAGAGAGCAGTATAAGTACACAGAGAGAGCAGTATAAGTACACAGAGAGAGCAGTATAAGTACTCAGACAGCAGTATAAGTACACAGAGAGCAGTATAAGTACACAGAGAGCAGTATAAGTACACAGAGAGAGCAGTATAAGTACACAGAGAGAGCAGTATAAGTACTCAGACAGCAGTATAAGTACACAGAGAGAGCAGTATAAGTACACAGAGAGAGCAGTATAAGTACTCAGACAGCAGTATAAGTACACAGAGAGAGCAGTATAAGTACACAGAGAGAGCAGTATAAGTACACAGAGAGAGCAGTATAAGTACACAGAGAGAGCAGTATAAGTACACAGAGAGAGCAGTATAAGTACACAGAGAGAGCAGTATAAGTACTCAGACAGCAGTATAAGTACTGACCTCTTCCGGCCGTGCAGGACCCAGAGCATCAGGCCCAGCAGGCCGAGCAGCAGCAGCAGCAGAGCGGACATGGTTCCGTGTGAGTCCGGAGAGACCCGACCGATCAGGACCGACACCCCGACACACTGCATCCGGCCGAGACCTCCAGAATAAAGCCCGTGCCGCTGCAGTAGAGCGGTACTGTGGAGGAGCAGCGGCTTCTTTCAGTCACACTAACGAGCCGCGGAATAAAAGAGGAATAAAATAAATATCACAACATTTTAAACACTTCATGACGCGAGCTTTTATTGTGAAGGCCAAGTATTTCTGTTTCCGGTCCCCCCTCCCCCCTCCCCCACTGATGTCCCCATCTAACCCCATAATAATAATACTAAGAAAATACTACAAATACTACTACCAATAACAATAACGATAATAATAACGATAACAATAATAATAACGATAACAATAATAATCCTTAGTTCAATTACTCCTAATTCTTTTTTTTACCTTTTAAGTAATATGATAAATAATAATAATAATAATAATAATAATAATAATAATAATAATAACAAAAATAATACTAAAAATATAACAATATTATTATGAATAATACTATTAAGATTATAATATAATAATAACAATACGATGACAATAACACTAAGAATTATAACAATATTATTAATACTAATAATAAGATCATAATAATAATAATAATAAAAAAAACAACATCAATAAGATAATAACACTAATAATTTTAACATTATTATTATTATTAATACTAACAATAAAATCATAATAATAACAATATTAATAATATTAATGATAATAATAAATGTATTTATATAAAATCTTTCAAATCAAAGTTATATACATGATATATTATATACATTATATACTACAGTATATGCATTATATACTGGAATATGAATTCCTCTTTAAGTTGTGATCAGTTTGTTGCTTCATTAAAACATTTTAACACCTGAATTATAATTCCTGTTAATTCTGGAGGTCTGTTTCTCCATGTTGTGAATGATTTCTTATTTTAATAATTCATAACCGTCCAGTTTAGCGTGTTGGTTTCCGGTTAGAACATTACAGCCTAGATTAAATAGTGAGAGACAGTCATGGAGTCTGGTTTGTCCTCTCGGTATCGGCCCGTTTCACCAGAATCAGGGCGTTTCAGCTTCCAGCTGAACTCATTTCAGAGGATCTCAACGTGTTTTTCTCCGGAACCGTCTGATGTGGATCATTTGAGCTGAGTCATCGCTGACATCAGCTGCTGAGTGTTTATATCATAGATCTAATGTCTATATCATAGATCTAATGTCTATATCATAGATCTAATGTCTATATCATAGATCTAATGTCTATATCATAGATCTAATGTCTATATCATAGATCTAGTGTCTATATCATAGATCTAATGTCTATATCATAGATCTAATGTTTATATCATAGATCTAATGTCTATATCATAGATCTAATGTCTATATCATAGATCTAATGTCTATATCATAGATCTAATGTTTATATCATAGATCTAATGTCTATATCATAGATCTAATGTTTATATCATAGATCTAATGTCTATATCATAGATCTAGTGTCTATATCATAGATCTAGTGTCTATATCATAGATCTAATGTTTATATCATAGATCTAATGTCTATATCATAGATCTAATGTTTATATCATAGATCTAATGTCTATATCATAGATCTAATGTTTATATCATAGATCTAATGTCTATATCATAGATCTAGTGTCTATATCATAGATCTAGTGTCTATATCATAGATCTAATGTCTATATCATAGATCTAATGTTATATCATAGATCTAATGTCTATATCATAGATCTAATGTCTATATCATAGATCTAATGTCTATATCATAGATCTAATGTTTATATTATAGATCTAATGTCTATATCATAGATCTAATGTTTATATCATAGATCTAATGTCTATATCATAGATCTAGTGTCTATATCATAGATCTAATGTTATATCATAGATCTAATGTCTATATCATAGATCTAATGTTTATATCATAGATCTAATGTCTATATCATAGATCTAATGTCTATATCATAGATCTAATGTTTATATCATAGATCTAATGTCTATATCATAGATCTAATGTTTATATCATAGATCTAATGTCTATATCATAGATCTAGTGTCTATATCATAGATCTAATGTTTATATCATAGATCTAATGTCTATATCATAGATCTAATGTTTATATCATAGATCTAATGTCTATATCATAGATCTAATGTCTATATCATAGATCTAATGTTTATATTATAGATCTAATGTCTATATCATAGATCTAATGTTTATATCATAGATCTAATGTCTATATCATAGATCTAGTGTCTATATCATAGATCTAGTGTCTATATCATAGATCTAGTGTCTATATCATAGATCTAATGTTATATCATAGATCTAATGTTTATATCATAGATCTAATGTCTATATCATAGATCTAATGTTTATATCATAGATCTAATGTCTATATCATAGATCTAATGTCTATATCATAGATCTAATGTCTATATCATAGATCTAATGTTTATATCATAGATCTAATGTTTATATCATAGATCTAATGTCTATATCATAGATCTAATGTTTATATCATAGATCTAATGTCTATATCATAGATCTAGTGTCTATATCATAGATCTAATGTCTATATCATAGATCTAATGTCTATATCATAGATCTAATGTTTATATCATAGATCTAATGTTTATATCATAGATCTAATGTCTATATCATAGATCTAATGTTTATATCATAGATCTAATGTCTATATCATAGATCTAATGTTTATATCATAGATCTAATGTCTATATCATAGATCTAGTGTCTATATCATAGATCTAATGTCTATATCATAGATCTAATGTCTATATCATAGATCTAATGTTTATATCATAGATCTAATGTTTATATCATAGATCTAATGTCTATATCATAGATCTAATGTTTATATCATAGATCTAATGTCTATATCATAGATCTAATGTTTATATCTCAGTATTTATAATGATGTTTCAGAGTGTTTCTGTAACTACAGTCAGCTCCAGTGTGAGAAGCAGCCGTGAAGCAGAGCTGCTGTTCTCGCTGTTCTCCGTGTTCTCCGTGTTCTCCGTGTTCTCTGTTCTCCGTGTTCTGTGTTCTCCGTGTTCTCCGTGTTCTCAGTGTTCTCTGTTCTCCGTGTTCTGTGTTCTCCGTGTTCTCAGTGTTCTCTGTTCTCCGTGTTCTGTGTTCTCCGTGTTCTCAGTGTTCTGTGTTCTCCGTGTTCTGTGTTCTCAGTGTTCTCTGTTCTCCGTGTTCTCCGTGTTCTGTGTTCTCCGTGTTCTGTGTTCTCAGTGTTCTCCGTGTTCTGAGTGTTCTCCGTGTTCTGTGTTCTCAGTGTTCTCAGTGTTCTCTGTTCTCAGTGTTCTCTGTTCTCCGTGTTCTGTGTTCTCCGTGTTCTCAGTGTTCTCTGTTCTCCGTGTTCTGTGTTCTCCGTGTTCTGTGTTCTCCGTGTTCTGTGTTCTCCGTGTTCTGTGTTCTCAGTGTTCTCCGTGTTCTGAGTGTTCTCCGTGTTCTGTGTTCTCAGTGTTCTGTGTTCTCCGTGTTCTCCGTGTTCTGTGTTCTCCGTGTTCTGTGTTCTCCGTGTTCTGTGTTCTCCGTGTTCTGTGTTCTCCGTGTTCTCTGTTCTCCGTGTTCTGTGTTCTCCGTGTTCTCCGTGTTCTGTGTTCTCCGTGTTCTGTGTTCTCAGTGTTCTCTGTTCTCCGTGTTCTGTGTTCTCCGTGTTCTCCGTGTTCTCAGTGTTCTCTGTTCTCCGTGTTCTGTGTTCTCCGTGTTCTGTGTTCTCCGTGTTCTGTGTTCTCCGTGTTCTGTGTTCTCAGTGTTCTCCGTGTTCTGAGTGTTCTCCGTGTTCTGTGTTCTCAGTGTTCTGTGTTCTCCGTGTTCTCCGTGTTCTGTGTTCTCCGTGTTCTGTGTTCTCCGTGTTCTGTGTTCTCCGTGTTCTGTGTTCTCCGTGTTCTCTGTTCTCCGTGTTCTGTGTTCTCCGTGTTCTCCGTGTTCTGTGTTCTCCGTGTTCTGTGTTCTCCGTGTTCTGTGTTCTCCGTGTTCTCAGTGTTCTCCGTGTTCTCTGTTCTCCGTGTTCTGTGTTCTCCGTGTTCTGTGTTCTCTGTGTTCTCCGTGTTCTCCGTGTTCTCTGTTCTCCGTGTTCTGTGTTCTCCGTGTTCTGTGTTCTCCGTGTTCTCCGTGTTCTGTGTTCTCCGTGTTCTCAGTGTTCTGTGTTCTCCGTGTTCTGTGTTCTCAGTGTTCTCAGTGTTCTCCGTGTTCTCAGTGTTCTCTGTGTTCTGTGTTCTCCGTGTTCTCCGTGTTCTCCGTGTTCTCCGTGTTCTCCGTGTTCTCAGTGTTCCCGGTGGTCGCCTCCCTGTTTTCTCTGTGCTGTGTTGCAACAGTGAATGTCTCAGTGATGAGTCAGCAGCTGCTGATCCTCTGGTTCTCTGGTCTCTGACCTGCTGCTCTGACCCGATATCTGATCCAGCTGTTTGAGTCTGTCTCGGCCCGATGTGTGGTCCGGTACCGGTGCATCTCTACTCAGTAATCAAAATGACCAACGTATTTTAAACATTTCATAGTGTTGATGAGGCGTTCACTGCCTCCTGGTTTTCCTCAGTGTCCTCTGGATGAACTGCAATAACTTCTCAGTGAGTTTTATTAGAGACTGATATTGATCAGTTTTATCAACATTCAGCTCAGATTGTTCAAACTCTTTCTGGACAGTTTGTTCCTCTTGTGAAACATTCAACCTGCACTTCATAAACTTCAACTCTTTCCCTGTAAAATGTTTCCAAACAGCTGAGAGACATATACAATATACAGTATATATATATATATATATATATATATATATATATATACACACACAGCATACTATTTATATTTATATATATAAATATATATATTTATATATATAAATATATATATATATATTTTTTTATATATATGTAAAGTAGATAGAGTATATATAAATACAGTGAACATGGAGTTTAAACATTCATGACAGCGTTTTTATTCTCTGGTAGGATTCATCATTACAGCAGCACACTGACGATGAGGAGGATGAAGAACACTCATATTTCAGGGAATAACTCAATAAATCAGGATTTCAATAGAAATCACATGAATAGAAAATCAAACCTGAGTTCAGATGAGTTCATGCAGGAGTTCAGAGAGGAGGAAGGACACCATCATCGTATCGGCCCTGACGCTCGACCACCACCACCACGGCTCATTTATCACGTCATATCAGAAGAACCGGTTCTGGCTGGTTCTACTACAGTTCTAGGAGTTCTGAATGAGTTCCACTACGTTCACACGATGCACACTAATAATAACCCTCTCTTCTGTTAGTACACACGAGGAGTCGTTTAGTGGAGGCAGAATCATTCAATAATAAGAAGAAGAAGAATTCAGAAATCTGTAATTGAACCCAGGTAACGGTGCATTTCATTTGGTCATCAGCGTCGTGGTCGTCTGTCAGAAACTGACCCCGTTTAGATGTTGCTGGTTTTAAACTCTACAATATCTGAACCACATTTCAGCCGTCGGACGTCTGGATCTGCAGTCATCAGAGAAACCAGCCGAGCAAACTAGGGATGCACCGATACCACTGTGTTTCAGACCGAGTACAAGTACTTCCATCTGGGTTCTCTCCGATACCGAGTACCGATACGAGTACTTCTCTGTGTCTAAAGAGCCTCGTTAACAGCCAGCTGGAGGGTGTGAGCGCCACACGGCAGGCTGGGGAGTCCCGCAGACGAGGCGGTGCGCCGCCACCGGCTCTAGGTCGGCTTGGAAAGGCTCGGGGAGAAGGTGCTTCCCGGAGCCGTGGACAAAGTGTCCCCGGGGTGGACTGTCCTCAGTGCGCCCCGACCGCGTCGTGCCCCCAGGGCGGGGCTCGGCACACGTAAAAGGCGCCAGGGGTCTGCGGCGATGTCGGCAACCCACCCGACCCGTCTTGAAACACGGACCGAGGAGTCTAAGGCACGCGCGAGTCAGAGGGTGCAAGCAGAACCCCGTGGTGCAATGAAAGGGAGGGCCGGCGGGCGCGGCACCGTCGGGGAGGTGGAGCGTGGGGACCCGAAAGATGGTGACGAAAGGTTAACGTCACGCTGCCGTAAAGTGCTATCGGTGCCGTTGTATCGGAGCCGTTTTGTGAGTACGAGTACATGAGCACAGCATCAGACCCGATACTCGATACCGATATCGGTATCGGTGCATCCCTAGAGCAAACGTTAGCGTCGGCTCGGCTCGCAGCCCCTCCGGGACGTCCTGTGTCCACCGAACGGTGTCGGAGAAACACAGATTTTTAACGTGAAGCTGCTTTATTCAGTGTTTGTACTGAGAGGAGGAGACCTCCGAGGTAAATCCTACAAATCCCATGATCCCACGCTGCTTCACTAAACTCTCTCTGCTTGTTACTGTTCTGACTGAGTGACAGAAGACGACATACCGAGTGTTGAACAGAAACGTCGACCTCCAGACGGAGGTTAATGCCTCCTGGTTTATTCTGAAGTCTGCTGAGAACCGGTCGTCTTACGTCGGGGCCGATACCGTGGTTAGATTGAAGCCACATGCTAACATCTGACAACAGGCTACTCAGAATGTGATTGGACAGTTAGTGTGGTGGAGGCGGAGCTATGAGCACACCTGGCAGGTACATGAACACACAAACAAGAGCAGTAGAAGTCTGTACAGAGTCTGTGAAGCTGAGAAGAAGAAGAAGAAGAAGAAGTCTTTAATAACATCAGTCAGTTTCAGTCTCTTCAGTTTGTTGTTAAACTGAACTCTTTCTACTCAGATTAAAAACATCCACCTCAGATTAAACTGTGCAAAACGCTCATTAGCTGACCCCCAGTCAGCCTCCTGACATCAACAGGTACCTCAGGTAAACTCAGGTAAACTCAGGTAAACTCAGGTACCTCAGGTAAACTCAGGTAAACTCAGGTACCTCAGGTAAACTCAGGTACCTCAGGTAAACTCAAGTAAACTCAGGTACCTCAGGTAAACTCAGGTACCTCAGGTAAACTCAGGTAAACTCAGGTAAACTCAGGTACCTCAGGTAAACTCAGGTAAACTCAGGTACCTCAGGTAAACTCAGGTAAACTCAGGTACCTCAGGTAAACTCAGGTAAACTCAGGTAAACTCAGGTACCTCAGGTAAACTCAGGTAAACTCAGGTACCTCAGGTAAACTCAGGTAAACTCAGGTAACTCAGGTACCTCAGGTAAACTCAGGTAACCTCAGGTAACTCAGGTAAACTCAGGTAAACTCAGGTACCTCAGGTAAACTCAGGTACCTCAGGTAAACTCAGGTAAACTCAGGTAAACTCAGGTACCTCAGGTAAACTCAGGTACCTCAGGTAAACTCAGGTAAACTCAGGTAAACTCAGGTACCTCAGGTAAACTCAGGTAAACTCAGGTAAACTCAGGTACCTCAGGTACCAGGGCTCCACCGTGGCTGGATGAACCGGGAGTTCAGGATAAAGATGCTGGACAGGGATGCTAGTGCAAACACGGCGACCAGGTTCAGTCAGGTCTGACCTGTCGGTGACCTGTCGGTGACCTCTCGGTGATGACAGGAAGGCTGCAGCTGCACTTAGTTTCTACTTTATCTCATCAGAAGTGATGACAAATACCCAGAATCCTCAGCTCCAGTAGGATCTAAACACACAGGTGTTTTCACTGATCCTGGATCTGATTCGATGTCTGCTCAGCATTACGTGATGTCACCGGACTCCACCAACCAATAGGAGCACTGGTAGCTGTAACAACGCTAACATTTATGATTATGATTATTGTTATTATCAGGGCTGTAAACATTTAAATATTAATCTCACATGTTTTATCTGTTCTGAATGAACCTTAAAGGAGATCAGTCCAGTATCTAATCCTCTTATCAACATGGGAGTGGACTAATCTGCTGCTTTATGTAAATGTATGAATATATTTATTATTGTTAATCAATGAACACAAAACAATGACAGATATTGATCCAGAAACCCTCACAGGTACTGCATTTAGCATATCTGGAGGTCAGAGGTCAAGGGACCCCTTTGAAAATGGACACGGCAGTTTTTCCTCGCCAACATTTAGTGTCAGTTTGGAGCGTTATTTAACCTCTTCAGGACCAGCTAGCATGACATGGTTGGTACCGATGGATTCATCAGGTTCTATAGTTTCAGATAGACACACACATATATATATATATACATATATATATATATATATATACATATATTAAATATATATTAAATAAATATATATTAAATAAATGTGTATATATATATGTGTGTACATATATACATATATATTAAATATATATTAAATAAATATATATTAAATAAATGTGTATATATATATATGTGTACATATATATATATACATATATATACATATATTAAATAAATATATATTAAATAAATGTGTATATATATATATATATATATATATATATATATATTTATATCCACCAGAGAACAGTGAAACCAGCTGTGTGGGGATGATCAGTGAAAAGCAGCTCTTCACATGGACAGATGGAGAGTACTAAGACAGTTTGTGTCCACAGGAAATAGTCTGTGATTGGTTGGCGGGCGCTCTTTAAAATCATTTATCAGGACAAGTAAAACATTAAAGTGAAACTATTTCAGTCCTACAGGATGAGGTGTAATCAAACACTGTAAGGCTGCTGGGTATTTGTCATTGTTTCTGGTCCGTTTCAGACTGACAGAAGAGGAAGTGAAGGCACCGCTGACTGAACCCTTTCAAACAGGAAGCTGCTCAATAAATAATAATAATAATAATAATAATATTAACAATAAACAGTCCTGTTCAGTCCTCTTTATTCTAACTCGGTGGTGTTTGTTCTCGTCGCTGCGGGACACTTCCTGTCCGTTAAGACATTTTGGTTTGGAACAGTTCACAGAGAGGACGTGGTCTCACAGAAACCTCAGACTGAAACCACGATCCTGTTGGAAGGATCCGCTCCTCTCGCCTGTAGCGCCGGTGGTGCCGGCGTTCTGGTTTTACACTCACTGTTAGAAGATACGTCTCAGGTTCTGTCCCCCCCGACTGAGACGGACAGCGGTGACATTTGGCAGCTGGTAGATTTTGGTTCTGAGAGGAGGCGGGAGGTGTGGCGGCGCCGGCGGGGTCACCAGTAGAAGGAGCGGGACAGGAAGTTGGTGGCGGCACCCAGCCAACTGTTCCCATCTTGGCCGGATCCCACCCGGGTCACCGCCTTGTCGGGCTCCTGAGATGGACTCTCGTCCTCCGGCAGGTAGTCCGGCAGGTCCACGTTCTGCTCCACCTCTGCCGAACCGTCCTCCGCCAACGGGACCAGAACCTGGAGAAGACAACTTCTGTTGGACTGGCAGAAAGTGTGTGATACTGTGACGGCTCTGCTGGAGTCCCACAGGGCAGTCTGCTGGGTCCTGTACTGGTTTCATACTGGTCTGAAACCAGCAGCTAGCCTGCTCTGCTGGAGTCCCACAGGGCAGTCTGCTGGGTCCTCTACTGGTTTCATACTGGTCTGAAACCAGCAAACAGCCTGCTAGGCTGGAGTCCCGCAGGGCAGCTAGGGTTAGGGAGACTTTTAAAAACTGGTGTTTTTCTGACATTTTTCTAAACTTTTTTTCCCGACATTTTTCATACACTTTTCGGACTATTTTTCAGACTTTTTTATCGAACATTTTTCCAGATCTTTTTCTTCGGACATTTTTTCAGACATATTTTTGGACCTTTTTTTTCCAGATCTTTTTTTTCGGACATTTTTCAGATCTTTTCTTTCGGACATTTTTCAGATCTTTTTTTTCAGATTTTTTTTTCCAGATCTTTTTTTTCAGACTTTTATACGGACATTTTTTTAGGTTTTTTTATTCAGATATTTTTATCTTTTTTTCCATACATTTTTCAGATCTTTTTTTTAGAACATTTTTTCAGATATTTTTTTTCAGACATTTTTCAGACTTTTTTTTCCAGATATTTTTTTCAGACTTTTTTTGCAGACTTTTTCAGATATTTTTTTTCAGACTATTTTTGTCTGACATTTTCAGATCTTTTTCTTCAAAACCTTTTTTTTTTCAGACTTTTTTTTGGACATTTTACAGACTTTTTTTCAGATCTTTTTTTTCAGACTATTTTTTCAGACTCATTTGTCTGACATTTTTCAGATCTTTTTCTTCAAAACTTTTTTTTTCCAGACCTTTTTTTGGACATTTTACATTCGTTTTTTCAGATCTTTTTTTTTCTGAAATTTTTTTAGATGTTTTTTTTCAGATGTTTTTTTTCTGAAATTTTTTTAGATGTTTTTTTTCAGATCTTTTTTTCAGAGTTTTTTTCGGACATTTTTTGAAATTTCTTTCCCGGACATTTTTATCTTTTTTTTCCCGACATTTTCTCAGATCTTTTTTTTCCGACTTTTTTTTCTGACTTTTTTTCTGAAATTTTTTTAGATTTTTTCTTTCGGACATTTTTATCTTTTTTTCCCCAGACATTTTTCAGATCTTTTTTTCCGGACATTTTTTTAAATTTTTTTTTCGGACATTTTTTCAAACTTTTTTTTCAGACATTTTTCTGACTTTTTTTTCTGACATTTTTCAGATCTTTTTTTTCAGACTATTTTTTTGGACATTTTACATTCTTTTTTTCAGATCTTTTTTTTCTGACATTTTTTTAGATGGTTTTTTTCAGATCTTTTTTTTTCAGAGTTTTTTTTCGAACATTTTTTCAGATCTTTTTTTTCAGACATTTTTCAGTCTGAAAAAAAAAAATTTCTGACATTTTTCAGACTTTTGTTTCAGATCTTTTTTTTCAGACTATTTTTGTCTGACATTTTCAGATCTTTTTCTTCAAACTTTTTTTTTTCCGGACCTTTTTTTTGGACATTTTACATTCGTTTTTTCAGATCTTTTTTTTCTGAAATTTTTTTAGATGTTTTTTTTCAGATCTTTTTTTTCTGAAATTTTTTTAGATGTTTTTTTTCAGATCTTTTTTTCAGAGTTTTTTTCGGACATTTTTTGAAATTTTTTTCCTGGACATTTTTATCTTTTTTTTCCTGACATTTTCTCAGATCTTTTTTTTCCGACTTTTTTTTCTGACTTTTTTTCTGAAATTTTTTTAGATTTTTTCTTTCGGACATTTTTATCTTTTTTTCCCCAGACATTTTTCAGATCTTTTTTTCCGGACATTTTTTTAGATTTTTTTTTCGGACATTTTTTCAAACTTTTTTTTCAGACATTTTTCTGACTTTTTTTTCTGACATTTTTCAGATCTTTTTTTTCAGACTATTTTTTTGGACATTTTACATTCTTTTTTTTCTGACATTTTTTTAGATGGTTTTTTTCAGATCTTTTTTTTTCAGAGTTTTTTTTCGAACATTTTTTCAGATCTTTTTTTTCCAGACATTTTTTAGTCTGAAAAAAAAAAAAATTTCTGACATTTTTCAGACTTTTGTTTCAGATCTTTTTTTTCAGACTATTTTTGTCTGACATTTTCAGATCTTTTTCTTCAAAACCTTTTTTTTTCAGACTTTTTTTTGGACATTTTACAGACTTTTTTTTCAGATCTTTTTTTCAGATTCATTTGTCTGACATTTTTCAGATCTTTTTTTCCGGACATTTTTTTTGATTTTTTTTTCAGACATTTTTCAGTCTGAAAAAAAAAAAAATTCTGACATTTTTCAGACTTTTGTTTCAGATCTTTTTTTTCAGACTATTTTTGTCTGACATTTTCAGATCTTTTTCTTCAAACTTTTTTTTTTCCGGACCTTTTTTTTGGACATTTTACAGACTTTTTTTTCAGATCTTTTTTTCAGATTCATTTGTCTGACATTTTTCAGATCTTTTTTTCCGGACATTTTTTTTGATTTTTTTTTCAGACATTTTTCAGTCTGAAAAAAAAAAAAATTCTGACATTTTTCAGACTTTTGTTTCAGATCTTTTTTTTCAGACTATTTTTGTCTGACATTTTCAGATCTTTTTCTTCAAACTTTTTTTTTCCGGACCTTTTTTTTGGACATTTTACATTCGTTTTTTCAGATCTTTTTTTTCTGACATTTTTTTAGATGTTGTTTTTCAGAGTTTTTTTCGGACATTTTTTTAAAAAAATTTTCTGGACATTTTAATCTTTTTTTTCCCGACATTTTCTCAGATCTTTTTTTTCCGACTTTTTTTTCTGGACATTTTTCCAAACTTTTTTGTCTGACATTTTTCAGATCTTTTTCTTCAAATTTTTTTTTTCAGACATTTTTTTTAATTTATTTTCCGGACATTTTTATCTTTTTTTCAGACATTTTTCAGATCTTTTTTTTCGAACATTTTTTCAGATCTTTTGCTAGTAGCTAGTAGAGCTAGTATGTTTTCTATTCTAGTTCTGTGCTGTTACCACTTTATTTACGTGATGTTGAGTCTTTCAGAGTTTCTTTGGCTGAGGTTTCAGTGTTTGTTTCAGGCAGGCAGCAGCTTTTAGACTTTAGCGTCCGTCATCGACCCCTCTGAGCTGTAAACATGTTGAGTAAAATAAAGTCTGACCTCATCTCCGTTCTCTGCTTTCACCACCTGCTGAGCCTTCATCACCTGAGTGGACGCGATCGCAGACGCCAGAGCCTGAAAACAGATGATTCACAGTTTAATTCATCCAGAGATGATGACGAGGTCTGTGAAACAGGATGTCTTAAAGAAGTCCAGGTTCATACAGTTTGAGTTTGTGGAGACTTGTTTCTACGTTTGTCTCCACTACATCTACCTGACGGCCGGTCAAATCACCAGAGGTTTAATGAGTTAAATATGATGCTGGATTACAACAGTACATGAAGCACTTAGGGGTGTTTTGTGAGAGTGAACTGGCCTCGGCCTTCAGGTCCGACCGGATCCGGACGATGCATCTCTTCACCGTCATCTGGAAGGTGAAGCTGATGACTCCTCGGATCTTCAGCAGAGCCTCCTCACACAGATTCCTCCGACTCTGAGCCAGGAGAGGAAGAGCATCATCATCATCGTCATCGTCATCATCATCATCATCATCATCATCATCAACAACATCATCATCGTCATCATCAGCAACATCATCATCACCATCATCACCATTCACAGAGTGAATGAATGAACTCACCCAGTCGTCCAGGCCGTCGATGTGGAGGATGACGGTCTTGGCCCTCTTGTTGCTGGAGCCCAGGAAGAACTGGGCCTTGCGGCGGCTGCTGACGGCCTCCTCGGCCGGCTCAGAGTCGCCGCCGCTGGACGCCTGTAGCAGCTCGTAGATCTCAGATGCCAGCAGCTTCGTCTCTCCCGGCGTCGTCGATCTGGACGACACGACAAGAGAGGAAACTCAGAATGAATCCAAGGTTGCCTGTTTCAGTACAACAACTTTTACCTCCACGACCTCCCAGCTATATGATGGGATGTGCACACACCTACTCTTCTGTAGCAACAGGCAGACAACACCTTTACTGCCCATGTTGCATCGTTATGTACGGACATCTTTCAGACATATGTCAGACTTTTCTCGGACATTTTTCGGGTATTTTGCAGACTTTTGTTTTGGACATATATCAGACTTTTCTTCTGCCTTTTCTTTGGCCTTGGTGACCTGACGCCCAAATATTTCCCTTTCGGTCTATAGAGTGATGTCACAGCGTTTTGAGTCATTGATCAATCTGAATCATTCACTGCTGTCGGTTTCTCCAACGGGAGGATTCTGTGTTTTTCTCTGTTTTATATCTCAGTAAACTGAATCTCTTTATTCGTACAGTTGTTCAGACAGAACAAGAAGACATCTGAAGACGTCATCCATGGACGATGGGAAACTGTGGTGGACATTCAGCACTATTTTTGGACATTTTATAGACCAAGGCGTCAATCATTACATTTGTATAATAGCCAGATTAATCACTGATGAAAGGAACTGTTAGCTTTGATGATACCGCCGTGCTGTGAACTCACTTCTGCATGACGTTCTGGAGGCTCAGCATCATCCCCAGCTCCCCCTTCAGCTTCTCCCGGTTGGCTCGGCATTCTGCCAGGTACCGGATGGCCTGGGAACAACAACCGATCACAGTGAGACAGATGACGCACATTAACGTTGTGATGTAACAAACGTCCACCCGTCAGCTCACCAGGAGGGCCGAGTAGACGACCTGAGGGTTGGGATTGTCCAGGAACAGGATGAGTCCCGGCAGGCAGCCCTGGTCCTGGACGATGGCCCGGCGGTTCATGGGGTCCGCCGCCAGGTCCCTCAGCTGGTTGACCACGGCCAGGGCGTCCGGCTCGGCGCTCATGGCTGTCGTTCACTCACCCATGCAACGACCAACTGAGGACGGCAGCGACAGACACTCAGTTTGAGGCCCAAAGAAGACAATCATTATCTAAGGCCAATTTTATACAATTATATCCTATGTCTATCAGAACTGGCCCGCCGGTATATAGGACGCACACCCGAGCCCCCAGGAAGAGCTGACGTTACTGGTTCATCCGCGGAGTGAACATGGCGATGTGCCCTATCACGCTGAGTCGAGGGAAAGTGCTGAATAGGTTTTTTGAGTTGCATGAGGAAATCTTGGCAGTTTTTGGAAAGCAAAGGGAAAGACACCACAGAGCTCTGGGATGAAAAGCGGCGATGTGATCTGGCCCTTTTGTGCGACATAACGAAGCAGCTCACTGCGCTAAACCTCCGGCTTCAGGGACGGGGACGTGTGATCACAGACACGTATGATGCAGTGAGAGCTTTCCAAGCCAAGCTGCGCCTCAGATGCAGCAAGGAAACATGGGTCGCTTTCCATGTTGCCAAACACGACAAACCACGCCTCCACGGAGGAGAAATGAATAAGACCGGCGGGTTTTCATCTTTCCTTCATCCAGAGAGAGTACTCTACATTTTGATATCCGTATCATGGCAACCAGACGCTACCAAAACGTCTCAGCTGAAAAAAATCAACGCTGCGCCTCGTTGACCTTCTGCGTTCAAATAATAATAACTAGAATAATAAAGCATATTTATATAGCAGAGAAAAGTTGCAATAACACTACATATCACCGACAGCCCTGATGACCTGGAGGGAGTGATGTGATATGAACATCTTTTAAATGAAACAGCTCATACTTTTTTATCTTAAATGCAGCTTCAAAAGCAACAAGTGACACACAGCAGGAATAAAAGCACAATGACATCATGTGGACACTTTGTCCTTCAGATTAGTCAGCAAATGATCAAAGTATGTGGACGGTCCTCACCAGTCTCTGTGATTGTCTCATGTTATAAATCTGCAGAGATTATATTCACTGTTGGTGCACAGAGGTGTGGCCTGGAACCCACAATGGGCTCATTACAAGCAACAAAGACTTCTTCTTTAATGAATTAATAACCTTAATTATTAGTATTGTCTCCCTGTTGTTCTGCTTTACTTCCTGTATGACTCATCGGCCTCTCTTAACAGCAAGACGTATTTATTTATAAAGCCTTTAATGGAAACTTGCCGTCATCCATCAAGAACCTGCTTTTGGCGGTTTGTGCTGCAAAAACCCGGAACAGTTTAGAAAACACATCAAATTAAACACATGATATTAGATCCATGATAACAAACTACTGACTGTTATTAACACTGTTCTGTCGTCGTCCGGCTGATCACTTCTTGTATTCTGTTAATTATGTTCTATACATATATATATATTTATTCTGTTTTATTGTACTCTCGACGTCACTGTAAATGAGGACGTGTCCTCAATGATTCCTCCAGATTTAAATAAAGGTTGAATGAATTATTCCCCATAAAGCTCAAAACACCACCTGTTTGTTAAAGTGTTGTTCCAATAAACATGAACCATGTTGATGTGGATTTATTCTGCTTTATTCTGGATTATTCTGGATTATTCTGCTTTATTCTGGATTATTCTGCTTTATTCTGGATTATTCTGCTTTATTCTGCTTTATTCTGGATTATTCTGCTTTATTCTGGATTATTCTCTATATTCTGGGTTAAATGTGTAATCATAGAGCTTCTACAGACCATAAACTTCAACATAATTTAGGCTTGATATAATTCATAATAAATCAACATAATTCAAGCCTCATATTGACACAATCACAATCAATAACTAAAACACACAAAGCTGTGACTGTCAACACTTTAAACATTATTGTTATTATATATTGTTATTATTATTATTATATATTGTTATTATTATTATTATATATTGTTATTATTATTATTATATTGTTATTATTATTATATATTATTATTATTATATATTATTATATATCGTTATTATTATTGTTATTAATATGATATATTATTATTATATATTATTATTATTGCTATTATTATGATATATTATTATTATATATTGTTATTATTATTATATATTATTTTCATTGTTATTATTATATATTATTATATATTATATATTGTTATTATTATTGTTATTAATATGATATATTATTGTTATTATTATATATTATATATTGTTATTATTATTGTTATTAATATGATATATTATTGTTATTATTATATATTGTTATTATTATTGCTATTATGATATATTATTCTTATTCTAGTTATTGTTATTATATATTATTATTATTATATATTATTATCATTATTGTTATTGTTATTATTATATATTATTCTTATTCTTATTATAGTTATTGTTATTATAGTTATTGTTATTATATTAGATTGGTGGATGGTGAATTCACCAGGACATTGTCTCCATGTCTGCAGCCCGGTGATGTCCCCCTGCAGCCCGGCTGTCAGGAGGTGTATTTCGGATCAGAGCAGCTGTGAGAGCCGCTGGGCTCTGGAGGGGATGCTGATGCTAATGCTAATGCTAACAGTACTCACCTGGTACCGGCAGCGGGTTAACGGTTAACGGTTAACGGTTAACAGCTGACGGTTAACGGTTAACGGCTGACGTTAGCGGCTGACGTTAGCGGCTAGATGTCCCGGTAGCTTGTCCTCCGTCAGTCCCCGGGACAGACATGAACCTCCGGAGACAGCGGACGTGTTAGAGAGCAGCTGATTCTGATTCATTTAAACCAACAACACGGTGCTGATGCTTCCTGCTCAGAGCGGCGGCGTGTCAACATCAAGGCCTGTGATTGGACGGCTGGCCGCCACCTGATTCTACTGACCAATGAGCTGCGTTGTTCTAAGAGTTAAAGGTCCGCCGCCCTGTAGGCGCTGACACACTGTTAACAACACAACACAGCCACCAGCAGGGGGTGTAACGGAGGACATCCACGTTACTGCGCTACAAGTAACGTTACTGCGCTGCAAGTAACGTTCCTGCACTGCAAGTTACTGCACTGCAAGTAACGTTACTGCGCTGCAAGTAACTGCACTGCAAGTAACGTTACTGCGCTGCAAGTAACTGCACTGCAAGTAACGTTACTGCGCTGCAAGTAACGTTACTGCACTGCAAGTAACTGCACTACAAGTAACGTTACTGCACTGCAAGTTACTACACTGCAAGTAACGTTACTGCGCTGCAAGTAACGTTACTGCGCTGCAAGTAACTGCACTGCAAGTAACGTTACTGCACTGCAAGTAACTGCACTACAAGTAACGTTACTGCACTGCAAGTTACTACACTGCAAGTAACGTTCCTGCACTGCAAGTTACTGCACTGCAAGTAACGTTACTGCGCTGCAAGTAACTGCACTGCAAGTAACGTTACTGCGCTGCAAGTAACTGCACTGCAAGTAACGTTACTGCGCTGCAAGTAACGTTACTGCACTGCAAGTAACTGCACTACAAGTAACGTTACTGCACTGCAAGTTACTACACTGCAAGTAACGTTACTGCGCTGCAAGTAACGTTACTGCGCTGCAAGTAACTGCACTGCAAGTAACGTTACTGCACTGCAAGTAACTGCACTACAAGTAACGTTACTGCACTGCAAGTTACTACACTGCAAGTAACGTTACTGCGCTGCAAGTAACGTTACTGCGCTGCAAGTAACTGCGCTGCAAGTAACGTTACTGCACTGCAAGTTACTGCACTGCAAGTAACGTTACTGCGCTGCAAGTAACGTTACTGCGCTGCAAGTAACTGCACTGCAAGTAACGTTACTGCACTGCAAGTAACTGCACTACAAGTAACGTTACTGCACTGCAAGTAACTGCACTGCAAGTAACGTTACTGCGCTGCAAGTAACGTTACTGCACTGCAAGTTACTGCACTGCAAGTAACGTTACTGCGCTGCAAGTAACGTTACTGCACTGCAAGTAACTGCACTACAAGTAACGTTACTGCACTGCAAGTTACTGCACTGCAAGTAACGTTACTGCGCTGCAAGTAACGTTACTGCGCTGCAAGTAACGTTACTGCACTGCAAGTAACTGCACTGCAAGTAACGTTACTGCGCTGCAAGTAACGTTACTGCACTGCAAGTAACGTTACTGCACTGCAAGTTACTGCACTGCAAGTAACGTTACTGCGCTGCAAGTAACGTTACTGCGCTGCAAGTAACTGCACTGCAAGTAACGTTACTGCACTGCAAGTAACTGCACTACAAGTAACGTTACTGCACTGCAAGTTACTGCACTGCAAGTAACGTTACTGCGCTGCAAGTAACGTTACTGCACTGCAAGTAACTGCACTGCAAGTAACGTTACTGCGCTGCAAGTAACGTTACTGCACTGCAAGTTACTGCACTGCAAGTAACGTTACTGCGCTGCAAGTAACGTTACTGCACTGCAAGTAACTGCACTACAAGTAACGTTACTGCACTGCAAGTTACTGCACTGCAAGTAACGTTACTGCGCTGCAAGTAACGTTACTGCGCTGCAAGTAACGTTACTGCGCTGCAAGTAACGTTACTGCACTGCAAGTAACTGCACTGCAAGTAACGTTACTGCGCTGCAAGTAACGTTACTGCACTGCAAGTTACTGCACTGCAAGTAACGTTACTGCGCTGCAAGTAACGTTACTGCACTGCAAGTAACTGCACTACAAGTAACGTTACTGCACTGCAAGTTACTGCACTGCAAGTAACGTTACTGCGCTGCAAGTAACGTTACTGCACTGCAAGTTACTGCACTGCAAGTAACGTTACTGCGCTGCAAGTAACGTTACTGCGCTGCAAGTAACGTTCCTGCACTGCAAGTTACTGCACTGCAAGTAACGTTACTGCGCTGCAAGTAACGTTACTGCACTGCAAGTTACTGCACTACAAGTAACATTACTGCACTACAAGTAACTGCACTACATCTACGTTACTGCACTACAAGCAATGTTACTGGCAATCCTGAACATTTCAGTCTGTTGATTTTTAATTTTCAAATCAAAGTGTTATTATTGGTATGAAAGTTGAAATACACAATGGCACCAATGTTATGTTTTGTTATGTTTGTTATGCAATGTTTGAAAATAAAGAAAAAAAAGAATTTCCAAAAATGTCAGTTTTTAGCAGTCTGGAGTCTTTTTGTTGATAATCGAGCATAACAATGGAATAAAGAAATGTTTATCTCTGTGTACATGAGCTTCACGTTTTCTGAATTGTGTGTATTGTTCTGTTTCAAACAAATAAAACAATATGTATTTCCTTTTTATATATGCATATACTGTCATAATTACATGAAACATTTTATGTTACGTAAACTCAATTTTTCACTGATATGAATGCCCATTAAAATGAGCTGTCAGCCCAGAGAGCAGGGATTTATAGTAGTATTATGTTATATGTGTGTGAGTGTCCAGCAGAGAGCAGCACTGAGCTGCTACACAGAACACAGTCTCATGGAGTAAAACAACCACACTAAATACTACATAATACTCACTAAATACTACATAATACTACATAATACTCACTAAAGTACGACAGAAGACGCACTAAAGACTACATAAGACCCGAAACGACGACAGAAGACGCACGAAAGACGACAGAAGACTACAGAAAGCACGAAAGACGGCAAGACGCACGAAAGAAGCACGAAAGACGACAGAAGACGCACGAAAGACGACAGAAGACGCACGAAAGAGACAGAGACGCACGAAAGACGACAGAAGACGACAGAAGACGCACGAAAGACGACAGAAGACGCACGAAAGACGACAGAAGACGCACGAAAGACGCACGAAAGACGACAGAAGACGACAGAAGACGCACGAAAGACGAGAGAAGACGCACGAAAGACGACAGAAGACGCACGAAGACGACAGAAGACGACAGAAGACGCACGAAAGACGACAGAAGACGCACGAAAGACGACAGAAGACGCACGAAAGACGCACGAAAAGACGACAGAAGACGCACGAAAGACGACAGAAGACGCACGAAAGACGACAGAAGACGCACGAAAGACGCACGAAAAACGCACGAAAGACGCAGAAGACGACAGAAGACGCACGAAAGACGACAGAAGACGCACGAAAGAGACAGAGAGAAAAAAGACGCAGGAAAGACGCACGAAAGACGACAGAAGAGGCACGAAAGACGACAGAAGACGCACGAAAGACGACAGAAGACGCACGAAAGACGACAGAAGACGACGAAGAGCACGAAAGACGACAGAAGACGCACGAAAGACGACGAAGACGACGAAGACGCACGAAAGACGACAGAAGACGCACGAAAGACGACAGAAGACGCACGAAAGACGACAGAAGACGAAAGAAGACGCACGAAAGACGACAGAAGACGACAGAAGACGCACGAAAGACGACAGAAGACGCACGAAAGACGACAGAAGACGCACGAAAGACACAGAAGACGACAGAAGACGCACGAAAGACGACAGAAGACACGAAGACGACAGAAGACGCACGAAAGACGCACGAAAGACGACAGAAGACGCACGAAAGACGACAGAAGACGCACGAAAGACGCACGAAAAACTCACTAAATACTACATAATACTACATAATACTCACTAAATACTACATAATACTCACTAAATACTACATAATACAATAAAATACTCATTAAATACTCACTAAATACTACATAATACTCACTAAATACTACATAATACTACATAATACTCACTAAATACTACATAATACTGCATAATTCAAATGTGTCCATTAAGTTGCCTGAATTTTAAGAGCTAGGTTAATAAGTGTTCATTGGTGAAAGCAAAACGTAAGAACAAAGTAATTAGTAATGCTTTAAAATGTTAAAATGCTATCTTCTGATTTCGCTAAATGTTGGAGAGGAAAAACTGTCTTGTCCATTTTCAAAGGGCTCCCTTGACCTCTGACCTCCAGATCAGTGAATGTCAATGGGTTCTATGGGTACCCACGAGTCTCCCCTTTACAGACATGCCCACTTTATGATAATCACATGCAGTTTGAGCATATTGTTTTATGCTAAATGCAGTACCTGTGAGGGTTTCTGCACAATATCTGTCATTGATCTGTGTTGTTAGTGGATTTCCAATAATAAATATATACATACATTTACATAAAGCAGCATCTTTGTCCACTCCCATGTTGATAAGAGGATTAAATACTGGACTAATCTCCCTTTAAGGTTCATTTAGAACAGATACAACATGTGAGATTAATATATACTCACACACACACACACACACACTTTTACAGACTCGTTGGCGTTTTCAGTCCAAAATGGCGGCAGCTCCGTCTAGCAGCAGAGTTTCTCTCTTTGCTTCGAGACTGTTTGACGCTCCCACCTAAAGAGGAGCGACTATTTATTATATATATTATATATTATACAGTGTTTACAGTAGGAGGGTGTGTGAACCTTCAGCTGAGGTCTAGTTTTACTCGGAGTGGTTTGAAGGCGTCTCTAGACGTCACTGGGCTGAGTAATGACAGTAAAGTAACACATAATGGAACATCCAGGAAAACCAGCAGAAGTCCTTGTGTCCATCAGTAAAGACCAGCTGAGTCTCTGAGGCGAGACACGAGCGTCTCTCTGACTGACTGGAGGAAACCCAGATGTCCTCTGCTGCTGTGAGACACACAGTGACAGGAAACACCAAAACTCTGTACAAAAACCTGACAGCTGCTCACTCAACAGCTACACACTGCATTTATTGTCTTTTTAATTTGTAATGTTTTATACTTCTGCTGAATATAATCCATCAATCTGATTTCCACAGATGCATTTTGTACATCCAGTTCCCTTAGTTAACACCTTATTTTGAAAAGCTGACGTAGTCCCACGTGTCTACTTCCTGTAACTTCTCCAAGGTGGTCTCTAGCTCTCCCGTCAGCTCCGTTCTCTTTATCATCCATGGTCAGCTCCATCGGGGCCGTTTCAATGCAGAGAACACAGATGTCAGTATCTGGGTGCTCTACAGTCGTAGCGTCGGCCCATTTGACCACGGAGACGAGAGCGACGGCCGGCTCCACCACCAGGTTACCGCCATACCGCCACGTTACCCCCACACCATAACGTTACCTCCATACCATAACGTTACCTCCATACCATAACGTTACCTCCATACCATAACGTTACCACCATACCATAACGTTACCGCCATACCATAACGTTACCTCCATAACGTTACCTCCATACCATAACGTTACCACCATACCATAACGTTACCGCCATACCATAACGTTACCGCCATACCATAACGTTACCGCCATACCATAACGTTACCACCATACCATAACGTTACCGCCATACCATAACGTTACCTCCACACCGTAATGTTACCGCCATACCATAACGTTACCACCATACCATAACGTTACCTCCATACCATAACGTTACCGCCATACCATAACGTTTCCTGCTAACTTTTTCGCACTTTTTTTCCGGATATATTTCAGATGTTTTTCAGACTTTTATTCAGACATATATCAGCCTATTTTGGGCCATATTTGGGTCATACTTTGGCATTTTTCTAACTTTGTTCAGACTAATTTTTGGCACATTTTGGCCTTCTTTAGACGTTAGCATGCAGCTTTGGCTCTGCTCTGTGTAGCTCTGCTTTTCCTGTCAATGTGTGAAACCCAAAGTGTTTCCATCCTTTACTGGATGTGTAGTGTTTACCACGCTGGATTTAACATGGGAGGGTGCAGGTCGTATCCACGACGACCCTCCAACGTTTTAGACTCTCTGAGGTTTGTTTTGGTTGACGGATACGGAACGGATATGACGTCACGTTACTCAGACTACCACAATAAAAGCGGTAACCTCCTTCTTCCTCCACATAGACTCAGATGAAGCAGATAGATCCATTCTGGTGTTAAAACATCTGTTTAGAAATCATTTAAATAAATGGTGATACAGAGTGAATCTATTTTGTTTCCACCCTTAGTGGCTGATGAGATGTAAATGTTGAGAGTTGCTCAACAGATGATGAAGAGGAAGGACCAATGATGTGAAAGACCAGATCCATCAGAGTATCAGTGTTCTTCCTCTCTCTCCACCCCTCTCACTGCAGACATGAAACACTGGCTGACAAACATCCTGATTGTGACTCTGTGGCTAGGTAACTCTTTAAACCTACTGATTGTTCTCCTTTAATCAATCATCTTTATTCATTCATCTCTTCCTCTGCATGTTCTCTTCTTCCCCAGAGTGTAAAGGAGAAGATAGAGTTACCCAGACAACAGGAGATGTCATCGCTACTGAAGGACACACACTCACACTGGACTGTACATTTCAGACAGCTACAGCAAATCCCACTTTGTTCTGGTACAAACAAGAAGTTCAGGATTACCCAAAGTCTATCCTGCAACGCTACTCTGGAGCAAAGGATGCTGGAGACGTTCAGAAAGACAGAATTGATGCTACAGTCGGCAAGACATCAGTTCCTCTGAGGATCCAGAAGCTTCAGCTGTCAGACTCTGCTGTGTACTACTGTGCTCTGCAGGCCCACAGTGACAGGAAACACCAAAACTCTGTACAAAAACCTTTGGAGCAAAGACAACACAATACTCCAACAACTCAACCAACATCATCATCATCCACTAAAGCTGTTTTACCCTGAAACATAAAATCACATTTATTTAGCCAACGCTTTAATCCAAAGTGATTTTCTATTAGTGCTTTCTACCATATGGATACAACCCGAGAACTGCAAGAATCATGCAAGAAGATCAACTTCAGCAGATCTGCTGAAGAGTTTCTGATGTCAATGGACAGACCGGTCTCATCTACCAATCGTAGCTATACCTACGAGATGTATTCCATTAGTCTGTAATCCACGTAATGAGGAAATATAAAGAGCAAGGGGAGGGGGGGTTGTGGTGGATGAAACCAGCAGTCAACGCTGATTTATTTGTCAAATAACTTCCTTACTTAAGTTACGTCACTTCCGTAGTTATTTCAACCCAAATCTCCATCTTTTCTTGTTTCCTGTGAAGACGGACGTTTATTTTGAAAAGACTGGATGAATGTAACGAGAGGAAACTGACACGTGTTGCTGGATATTCATAGGAAAATGCACGAAAAAGAGAAAGATTACTTTTCGTAAGGTATAACACGAACCGTCGTACGACGATACATCACAACAGAGAGGACAGAGAGTCCTAAAACCCAGACATGAGTCAGTATGATGTCACTTCCTGCTCCCTCATCTGGAAATCAACGGGTTTTTAATTAGATGTCTGAAATAAGGTCTGTGGTTAACACAAGCTGAAGAGATTTCAACGCCTTCGACGTTAAGGTGCTTCTGATGACCTCCTAGAATATAATAAATGGGCACGTTCCTTCCTACCTCTCTGATCTACTTAAACCTGATACTCCAATCAGGACTCTCCTCTCTCAGAATACAGGGCTCCTGTCTGTCCACAGAGTTAAAAAGAAGTCAGCAGGCCAAAAGGCCTTTTCTTATCGAGCCCCTTTCCTCTGGAATAACCTCCCTATGGACATCAGACAGCCTGAATCTGTGGAGGTCTTTAAATCCAGACTCAAAACCCATCATTTTGACCTAACTTTCTATTAGTTAGTTATTCTTTTATTATCCGGCTGCTACCAGTCTGTTAACCAGGAGGAAGTGGAACTGAAAGAAGGTGAAATCCAGATCTAAGAGGAGACGGAGAGATTCAGGGAGGAGCTAAGATGTTGGTGAACTATAGAAGAGAGAGGAACTTCTATATTCAGCAGAGTTCAATACACAAACCATCAACATTACCTTCATTCAACATGCTCTCATTGGACTGTTATGGACTTTCTCTACTGTTTGTCACTATTCTAACAGGTACGCTAGATTCTGCTGTTTTAAAAACAACTTGAACTCCAATGTTTCATAAATGGGATTCATTTCTTCAGAGTTCTGTAAAATAATAAATAACAGAGTTGTCTCTTCCTTCAGGTGTCAGCTGTGGAGAACTCACTCCAGTCAATAATGAAGAGTCCAGTTTAGAAGACAGCACTGTTACTCTGTCCTACACATACTCTGACCTGAAACCTAGTGATGAGTTTTACTGGTATCGACAATATCCAGGAAAACCACCAGAGTTCATCATCTCCCATTCAGGAAAAGGAAGTGTAATTAAACATCTAATCACTGGAATGGAGATTGAAGTGGATCAGAAGCAAATCAATCTGAACATCTCCTCTGCTGCAGTGTCAGACTCTGCTGTGTACTACTGTGCTGTGAAGCCCACAGTAAAAGGAAACACCAAAACTCTGTACAAAAACCTCTGAAGCAAAGACAACACAATACTCCACAACAGTCCACTAGAGGGCCACATTATCCAGTAGGAGGTGCACTACTCGTGCACTGTGTTCAACCATTCAGTCAATCACAAGTGCTGCTGTAAAGAGAACAATTGTCAGACTGAATGTTGAACATCAGCTAGTTTCTCCTGTTGATTTAAACCTTGTTGTAGACATGGAACACTGGCTGTGGATTATTCTTGCTGCTCTTTTCTTTGGTGAGATACAAACAACTCCATGTTTCCTCTCTCAACACTTTTCACTAGTAACTGAGCTGTGAGTGCTTTTAATGTTCATTATACAGAGAAGCAACAACACATCATTTCTGTTGCTATCTAGTAGCTTCTAAAGAACTCCTTCTATGGTTTAATGTGACATCAGACAGCAGTCAGTGAAAATCCAGACTATTCTAAATGTCTCTGATTGTGACTCTGTGGCTAGGTAACTCTTTAAACCTACTGATTGTTCTCCTTTAATCAATCATCTTTATTCATTCATCTCTTCCTCTGCATGTTCTCTTCTTCCCCAGAGTGTAAAGGAGAAGACAGAGTTACCCAGACAACAAGAGATGTCATCGCTACTGAAGGACACACACTCACAATGGACTGTACATTTGAGACCAGTACAACAAGTCCCACTTTGTTCTGGTACAAACAGGAAGTTCATGATTACCCAAAGTTTCTGCTGCGACGGTTCTCTGTAAAGACGGGTAATTCTGAAGAGCAACAGAGAATTGATGCTACAGCCGACAAGACATCAGTTCCTCTGAGGATCCAGAAGCTTCAGCTGTCAGACTCTGCTGTGTACTACTGTGCTCTGCGGCCCACAGTGACAGGAAACACCAAAACTCTGTACAAAAACCTTTGGAGCAAAGACAACACAATACTCCACAACGTCCACTAGAGGGAGTCACACTCTGTTCCACTTCAACAGGAGCTGATGATCCAGTCTAGTGTTGAAGTACCATCCATTTGCTGGATTACAGACATACCCATATGGCTCTTCTATTCACTAAAACAATAGCCCCCACGAGCTAAGCTTTTTAAAGACTTCTGGTTGTTGCTGTGACCAACAATGCTAAATATTGTCAACTAGTCTCTTACGACTGGTATTGTCCCCGCTAGCTTTAAGACAGCCATAGTTAAACCTCTACTTAAAGAACCACACCTTGACCCAGAGTCTCTAAATAACTATGGACCAGTCTCAAACCTTCCATTCTTTTCCAAAGTCCTAGAAAGAGTCGTGTCTCAACAACGTTCAGATCATATATGAAACAGTAATCTTTATGAACCCTTTCAATCTGCTTTCAGGGCCACTCCACTGAAACTGTGCTCACTAAAGTCCTAAATGATCTGCTCCTAAACATGGATTCAGACTCCACCTCGTTGCTTTTACTACTAGATCTCAGTGCAGCTTTCAACACTATTGATCATTGTATACTCATTGATCGATTGGACAACATATTTGGTGTCTCTGGACTGGCTCTAGCATGGTCAAAATCTCATCGATCTGAAAGAACGCAGTGTGTCTCTTTTAATAATACCACATCAATATTCTCAGAGGTGAAATATAGCGTACCTCAGGGCTCTGTTCTTGGCCCTCTGCTCTTCTCCCTATACACCACACCTATGAGCCAAATAATACATAGTCACGGAATTAGTTTCCACTGTTACGCTGATGATACTCAGCTGTATCTGCCTATAAAGACAGAGGATACATCCTAGACAAAGGATGCAAACTAGAGGCCTGCCTGTCTGCGGTGAAAAACTGGATGTAAAGTAATCTCTTGCTCCTAAACTGAGATCAAACTGAGATGCTGGTCATTGGACCTGCTCCACATAGACATCAGTTTGATCAGGTAACAGGATCTTTAGAGAACTGGGTGATATCCCAGAGTTCAACAGATATGAATCTTGGTGTTACGTTCCATTCAACTCTTTCTGTTGATCAGCACATTAAAGACATCACAAAGATCGCCTTCTTTCACATACGCAACATCTCTAACATCAGGTCTTCTTTATCCATGGCTGATGCAGAGGTCATAATTCACACCTTTGTATCATCCAGACTGGACTATTGTAATGTTTTGCTATCAGGTCTGCCTCGTTCTAGTACTAGAAGTCTTCAAACTAAAACTAGAAAATGGGACCATATTACACCAGTTTAGGCTTCATTACACTGGCTCCCAATCCATGTCAGATCAGACTTTAAGGTGCTTCTGATGACCTAGAATATAGTAAATAGGCACGCTCCTTCCTACCTGTCTGATCTACTTAAACCTGATACTCCAATCAGGACTCTCCTCTCTCACAATACAGGGCTCCTGTCTGTCCACAGAGTTAAAAAGAAGTCAGCAGGCCAAAGGGCCTTTTCTTATCGAGCCCCTTTCCTCTGGAATAACCTCCCTCTGGACATCAGACAGTCTGAATCTGTGGAGGTCTTTAAATCCAGACTCAAAACCCATTGTTTTGACCTAACTTTCTATTAGCTAGTTATTCTTTTATTATCCGACTGCTACCAGTCTGTTAACCAGGAGGAAGTGGAACTGAGAGAAGGTGAAATCCAGATCTAAGAGGAGACGGAGAGATTCAGGGAGGAGCTAAGATGTTACTGAACTATAGAAGAGAGAGGAACTTCTATATTCAGCAGAGTTCAATACACAAACCATCAACATTACCTTCATTCAACATGCTCTCATTGGACTGTTATGGACTTTCTCTACTTGTCACTATTCTAACAGGTACGCTAGATTCTGCTGTTTTAAAAACAACTTGAACTCCAATGTTTCATAAATGGAATTAATTTCTTGAGAGTTCTGTAACATAATAAATAACAGAGTTTTCTCTTCCTTCAGGTGTCAGCTGTGGAGAACTCACTCCAGTCAATAATGAAGAGTCCAGTTTAGAAGACAGCACTGTTACTCTGTCCTACACATACTCTGAAAAACCAACTGGTAGTGATTATTTCTTCTGGTATCGACAATATCCAGGAAAACCACCAGAGTTCATCGTCTCACAAACTCTTAAAGTGAGTGGACTGAAGATTGAAGTGGATCAGAACCAGAACCAAATCCATCTGAACATCTCCTGTGCTGCAGTGTCACACTCCGCTGAGTACTACTGTGCTGTGAAGCCCACAGTGACAGTTAATAATAATAATAATAATAATAGCTGGGATTTATATAGCGCCTTTCATGAAACCCAAGGACGCTTAACAAAAAAATAAATAAACACAACAAATGTAACAGTAGCCAGAGGCTAGAGGCCAGAGGCCAGAGGCCAGAGGCCTTGGTGAAGAGGTGGGTTTTGAGGAGTCTTTTGAAGCTGTCCAGAGATGGAGCGTTGCGGAGCTCTATGGGGAGAGAGTTCCAGAGGGTGGGGGCTGTCACACTGAAGGCTCTGTCCCCAAAAGCTCTCATTCTTGTGTGAGGGATGGAGAGCTGACCCGGGCCTGAGGATCTGAGGTTCCGGGGCTGTGTGTATGGGTGGAGGAGGTCAGATAAATACTGAGGAGCCAGGGCATGGAGGGATTTGTAGGTGAGGAGGAGGATTTTGTAGGTGATGCGGGACTTGACCGGGAGCCAGTGGAGGTGGATGAGGGTGGGGGTGATGTGCTGCCAGGGCTTGGTGCGGGTGAGAACCCTGGCAGCTGAGTTTTGCACATACTGGAGCCTGTCCAGTTAACACCAAAACTCTGTACAAAAACCTTTGGAGCAAAGACAACACAATACTCCACAACGTCCACTAGAGGGAGTCACACTCTGTTCCACTTTAAGACGATAACACAACAAATGCTCCAACAACTCAACCAACATCATCATCATCCACTAAAGCTGTTCTTTCTCTGCTGTTTCACCCTGAAAGCTCAAACTGGTTCACACAACATGACAGTTTGATCCAGAGGACATATTACTAGACGCACAATGATCCCTGATTAGTGAAGCCTCTATTAAAGGAGCCACATCAAGATGAAAAGATCCTCAATAATTACAAGCCTACATCTAATCTACCCTTTATCAGAAAAGATTGGACCGTACAGTGTGATCACCCAGGTCGTGGCTGATGATCGGACCGTACAGTGTGATCACTCAGGTCGTGGCTGATGATCGGACCATACAGTGTGATCACTCAGGTCGTGGCTGATGATCGGACCGTACAGTTTGATCACTCAGGTCGTGGCTGATGATCCGACCGTACAGTGTGATCACTCAGGTCGTGGCTGATGATCAGACCGTACAGTGTGATCACTCAGGTCGTGGCTGATGATCCGACCGTACAGTGTGATCACTCAGGTCGTGGCTGATGATCTGACCGTACAGTGTGATTACTCAGGTCGTGGCTGATGATCGGACCGTACAGTGTGATCACTCAGGTCGTGGCTGATGATCGGACCATACAGTAGGAGCTACACAACATTTCAATATTAAGAAAATGGCTTGTTGAGAACCAACAATGTCGTTACTGAAGCTATTTTTATCTCATCTTTATATGTACTTGGACTTTATCTGCTCAGGTTGTTTAACTGTACTGTATATGCTTTATACCACTGTAGTATGTTGTGACCTGTTGTATTATTTTTATTATTCAATTATTAGTATTCTACTCGGCTACATTTATAACTGTTTGAATGTTCAACATTGTCCCTTTTCAAATGAAAATGGAATGAAAGGATATGACGAGTAGGGATGAGATCAGGTTGTTCAGTCTGATGATGATGATGTTGATGATGATGATGATGATGATGATGATGATGATGATGATGTTGATGATGTCAACAGACCACAGCAGGAGGAAGAGCTCCACAGCTGAATATGAACAGCTTCATGTTGGCAGTGAAGAGCTGCTGTGTTCTCTCTAGTGTTCATTCACAACCAGCTCTTTTTAGTTTGGATGATGATGTTCACGTTTCATCCTGGTAAGTCAACTTCTACCATTAAAGGCAGTTTAAAGAAATACAAATGTCCTGGTGAAATCTCTCTTTGTTCTCTTCAGGATCCACGGAGGATTTAGTGAAACCATTTAAAGATGTAATGCCGGCGTTGGAAGGAGACAATGTGACTCTCTCCTGCAGCTATTCAGGCTCTGTACAAAACCTCTACTGGTATCAACACAAGTCCAGTTCATCTCCACAGCTTCTCATCACGGAGTATTCAGAGGACACAGCAGGGTTGTCTTTTACACATGACAAAAATACAAAAAAGTTTCATCTGATCATCTCCTCTGCTGCAGTGTCAGACTCTGCTGTGTACTACTGTGCTGTGAGGCCCACAGTGACAGGAAACACCTAAACTCTGAACAAAAACCTTTGGAGCAAAGACAACACAATACTCCACAACGTCCACTAGAGGGAGTCACACTCTGTTCCACTTCAACAGGAGCTGATGATCCAGTCTAGATTGTTTCTCCTCATGAGTTCAGAAGGAAACAAAACCAGACTGGACAGAGAGTCCTTCCCTCCAGTATTTTTATGGTGTCAAGTAATTTTTTTAAATATATATATATTTTTTTATTTTGAAGTACTTTTTTCGTATTTTCCTTTTTATAAAATATTTTTTTCGGAATTGTTTTTGTTAAATATTTCTTTTGTAGTATTTTTCCGTATTTTGTTGTATTTTTCATTTCTTAAAATATTTTTTTGTATTTTCTTTTTCGATAAAATATTTTTTTCATATTTATTTTTTGCCAACTATTTTTTTCGGATTTTATTTTTGAACTAATTGATTTTTTTTGTCAAGTATTATTTTGTATTTTATTTAGTCAAGTATTTTTTTCAAATTATTTTTTCACAAAGACACAAATCTGGATGTCATCACTTTATCACTAATAACTGCTCAACAATATGTCTGAGTGCAAGCAACAATATCTTTGAGTGCAAGCAACAACATCTCTGAATGCAAGAAACAATATATCTTAGTAAAAGCAACAACATCTGAGTTTAAGCGATAAGATATCTGAGTGCAACCAACAATATCTCTGAGTTTAAGCAACACTATATCTGAGTGCAACCAACAATATCTCTGAGTGCAAGAAACAATATCTCTGTTTTTAAGCGACAATAAATCTGAACGTTAGGAACAATATATCTGAGTGCAAGCAACTATATCTGAGTGCAAACAACATTAATCTGAGTGAAAGCAACAATATATCAGAGTGTAAGAAACAGTATCTCTGAGTTTAAGCAACATTATATCTGAGTTCAAGTAAAAATATATCAGAGTGCAAGCAACAATTCCAAATAGACATCAGTTTGATCAGGAACAGGATCTTTAGAGAACTGGGTGATATCCAAGAGTTCAACAATTATGAATCTTGGTGTTACGTTCCATTCAACTCTTTCTGTTGATCAGCACATTGAAGACATCACAAAGATCGCCTTCTTTCACCTACGCAACATCTCTAACATCAGGTCTTCTTTATCCATGGCTGATGCAGAGGTCCTAATTCACATCTTGGTATCATCCAGACTGGATTATTGTCATGTTTTGCTATCAGGTCTGCCTCGTTCTAGTACTAGAAGTCTTCAAACTAAAACTAGAAAATGGGACCACTTTAAACCAGTTTAGGCTTCATTACACTGGCTCCCAATCCATGTCAGATCAGACTTTAAGGTGCTTCTGATGACCTAGAATATATTAAATGGGCACGCTCCTTCCTACCTGTCTGATCTACTTAAACCTGATACTCCAATCAGGACTCTCCTCTCTCAGAATACAGGGCTCCTGTCTGTCCACAGAGTTAAAAAGAAGTCAGCAGGCCAAAGGGCCTTTTCTTATCGAGCCCCTTTCCTCTGGAATAACCTCCCTATGGACATCAGACAGTCTGAATCTGTGGAGGTCTTTAAACCCAGACTCAAAACCCATCATTTTGACCTTACTTTCTATTAATTAGTTATTCTTTTATTATCCGGCTGCTACCAGTCTGTTAACCAGGAGGAAGTGGAACTGAGAGATTAAAACCAAATTACAACATGACAAATATCACTAGGCCACGATAAGGAATGAGGTAGTGAAGGATATCAGGAGAACCAAAGCAAACTTTTTATAACAGCTATAAATGAGGAGGAAGGTAGTGCTAAAATGATCTGGAATCAGTTAAAAAAGCAGAAAAGCTCAGCTCAAGGGACTGGGTTGAAATAGCAGAGGCCTTCAATCAGCACCCTGTGGACTCTGTGGCTGATATCACCCAGGAGCTCTCAGTTAACCAGGATAGAGTTCACCCAGCACCTAGAGGAAAGCCTGTTTTTACCTTACAACACATCACTGAGCCACAAGTACTGAAAATCATCAGGTCCCTCAAACCTTCAAGAGCAACGGCTGTGTTTGGGATGGATACAACTCTGCTCAGAGACCTTGGTTCAGCACTAGTTAATCCAGTTACTTCTATCATTAACAGTCAGTTCCCAAATGTTTGGAAATCTGCCATCGTCAGTCCAATCTTCACATCTGGTGACCCACTTTCCAGATGTAATGATGGACCAATCAACATCCTCCCCAACAGTACCCAAGGTTGCAGACAAATGGGTATCTGAGCAGATCATCTTCCATCTCAATAACAGCTTTGTGTAGGCGGTGCACTACTCGTGCACTGTGTTCAACCATTCAGTCAATCACAAGTGCTGCAGTGAAGAGAACAATTGTCAGACTGAATGTTGAACATCAGCTAGTTTCTCCTGTTGATTTAAACCTTGTTGTAGAGATGGAACATTGGCTGTGGATTATTCTTGCTGCTCTTTTCTTTGGTAAGATACAAACAACTCCATGTTTCCTCTCTCAACACTTTTCACTAGTAACTGAGCTGTGAGTGCTTTTAATGTTCATTATACAGAGAAGCAACAACACATCATTTCTGTTGCTATCTAGTAGCTTCTAAAGAACTCCTTCTATGGTTTAATGTGACATCAGACAGCAGTCAGTGAAAATCCAGACTATTCTAAATGTCTCTGATTGTGACTGAAGGTAACTCTTTAAATCTACTGATTGTTCTCTTTTAATCAATCATCTTCACTCATTTATCTCTTCCTCTGCATATTCTCTTCTTCCCCAGAGTGTAAAGGAGAAGACAGTGTTACCCAGACAACAAGAGATGTCATTGCTACTGAAGGACACACAATCACACTGGATTGTACATTTGAGACAACAAGAACAAGTCCCACTTTGTTCTGGTACAAACAGGAAGTCCAGGATTCCCCAAAGTACATGCTGAAAAGTTTCTCAAACAACATAGATAAAGCTCCAGAGTTCCAGAAAGACAGATTTGATGCTAGAATCAACAAGACATCAGTTCCTCTGAGGATCCAGAAGCTTCAGCTGTCAGACTCTGCTGTGTACTACTGTGCTCTGAAGCCCACAGTGACAGGAAACACCTAAACTCTGTACAAAAACCTTTGGAGCAAAGACAACACAATACTCCACAACGTCCACTAGAGGGAGTCACACTCTGTTCCACTTCAACAGGAGCTGATGATCCAGTCTAGATTGTTTCCCCTCATGAGTTCAGAAGGAAACGAAACCAGACTGGACCTTCCCTCCACTATTTTTTTTTTATAATTATTTTCTTTTTTTGTCAAATATTTGTTTCTTGTTTTTCTTATGAAGTACTTTTTTCGTATTTTCCTTTTGTAAAATATATTTTTCGTTATTTGTTTTTGTCAAATATTTCTTTGTAATATTTTTTCCGTATTTGTTTTTATTTTTCTTTCCGTCCAATATTTTTTTGTACTTTCTTTTTCGATGAAATAATTGTTTTTTCTCAAATATTTTTTTAATTTTATTTTGTCAAGTATTTATTTCATATTCTTTTTTTTGGTCAAATATTTTTTCAGATTTTTTTTTGTCAAGTATTTCTTTCGAATTTTTTCTTTTTCAAATAATTTTTTCTGATTTTTGTTTACTCAGGTATTCTTTTCGTATTTATTTTTTGTCAAATATTTTTTTCTGATTTTTCTTTGAATTAAATAATTTTTTTTGTCAAGTATTTTTTTGTATTTTTATTTGATCAAATTATTATTTCAGTGTTTTATTTTTGTCAGACATTTTTTATCTTAAAACCTAAAATATCAATTCACAATTTAACGATTCAATGACAAACATCTGGGGTTCATCACTTCATCACTAATAACTGCTCAACAATATATTTCAGTGGAAGCAACAATATCTCTGAGGTTAAGCAACAATATATCTGAGTTCAAGCAACAATATTTCTGAGTGCAAGCAACAATATCTCTGAGGTTAAGCAACAATATATCTGAGTGCAAGCAACAATATCTCTGAGTTTAAGCAACAATGTATCTGAGTGAAAGCAACAATATTACTGAGTTTAAGCAACAATATATCTGAGCGCAAGCAACAATATATCTGAGTCTAAGCAACAATATATCTGAGTGCAAGCAACAATATATCTGAGTGCAAGCAACAATATATCGGCGTTTAAAAATGACCAAACATGACCAAAGATGACCAAAATCAGTCTGGGATAATATTTGACGCCGAGCTTTCCTTTCATCATCAGATGATTTAACATAATGTTGTCTCTACTTAAGGAGGTGATCCGTCCTTTAATTCATTACAGCTACCGTTCTGTAACTCCTGTTATAAACACCAGAAAAAGAAGAAGTTCCCTCCTCCAGCTGGTCCAAAATGCTGCTACCAGTCTGTTAACCAGTGCAGGGACCCACCAATTGACTGGTGGCAATTGACCACATGAACTCAGTAACATGATTCTTGACCCATGGACTCAGCTCAGCTCAGTAGCCATTGGCTGAGGACTCAGCTCAGTAGCCATTGGCTACTGTAGCATTCACACATAGGTGTGAAATTCACCCAGGACAAAACCAGAGGAATCTCTTTGTTCCTCCTCTTTCCTGCTCCTTCTCCTCACCCCAGCTGACCTGTCTGAGGTGAACTGCTGCTCTCCCCACTTAAGCTCTCTGATCTACGGCCTGTTAGGAAACAGCCATTGGAACATAAGGATCTTCTAAGGCACAGGACGCGAGAGCCTGCCTTTTTACCAACTAACTTCAAGCAACAACCGCAAGGAAGTTAGCACCAAGCTATCAAGCTGCTGGGAAGAAGTATTGGAGCGATCAGCTTCCTCTAATCTGCACAACTTGATTTGAGCACAGCAAAGACAACATCTTTGACTTGGAAACACAACTTCAACACATGGAATTACAAACCCTTTTCTTACATGGATTGTTAACGTACTGGGCTTACTTTAGCAGTAGCAATTGCACATGGCTGAGCAAGACTGTTCAACTTTGATTTCTAGAATGTACTTGTATTGATTTGGTTTAATGTTATTTATTGAGTTTGACTGTTGTGATATTATTTGTAGTTACGATTTGGGTAGCTGGCTTTACCACATGTGATGTGTTTAGTTTATGCATCACATAGACAAGGTCTTTCATGCAAACTAACCAGCTTTTCTAACCCACTGCATTATCTGACACACATTAAGATCACATACAGAAACTGTGAATTAGTTAAACATAAACATATAGCTTCAGATAATCTTAACCCCCACATCACCCCCCTCTCTGTCCTTCCTGAGCACATGTGTTCTGAAGAACAAAGAGGCCATGTGGTGAGATGTTGGGGGCCATCTTTGATCCTGCCATCTTTGTAGTTTTACAGTGCTGGCCATTTTGTCTGTAGGCAGACATCTTGAGACAAGAAGCTATCTTGTCTCTCTCTCTCTCTCTCTCACACACACACAAACACACACACACACACACACACACATGCTCACACACTTTGTTTGGTTTGTTTAGTTTAGTTATTTAGTTAGATTAATATTTTGTTTTAAACCTTTATTATATTGTTAATAAATGTTTGTGGAATATACATGCTGGTCTCTTTAATGTTGCACAAGAGTGAATACTGCCAACCTCTGCTATGTCAAGAACTCCGATATCCTTCAACCTTTACTATCCATTTTGGTTATAGTTATTAATTTAATTATTAATCAACGTTACAAATTGATAGTTTAGCATATATAATGAGACTATATTAACGTTTTGGTTATTGGTCCCTGATTCCAGGGTGGTGCCCCGTTTATTATGAATGTTTATTGATAATTTTTATTAACATTAATAATTCTATTATTATTTATTAATTAATTTGCTAATAACCAAACCTGTTACTGCCAAATCCCTACATATTGGTGCCCCGTGTGAGGCATATTATTATTGTTGGCAAATCGTTCATAATTGTGCAATATTCATTTTCAGCATATAACATATTCCACTTCTTAACAAACCAAAAGTGTTTAAATTCTACACCACTAGTCTTCCACAGGAGTAGATGTCCAGCTGTACTTTTAAACAAGTACATTGTGGTGAGAATTGTTATTTGAGAGAGTTTGATTATTAACACTTTAAGCCTTTATAGTGTTCATTTTAATAACTTGCTTTTGCTGCTAATTCAAGTTAACCTACACTGTAGAACTTGAAAGACTTTGGTTCAACATTTGAATACCAAGTATTCAATGCAATCTGGTCTAGTTGTCATATTTGCTGTTAATCTAAGTGTTCCTTTAATGACACAGCGTGCCACCGGCCCTGTGTAACATAGAGAGCTTGTACCTGGCTGTGTAACTGCCAAGCATTCCAGCCTGAGTGGGTTAAATAGAACCACAGTGTGCTACCAGCCCTGTGATATAAAGTTTGCACTTAGCTGTTACTTCCATGTGTTCCAGCTTGAATCATCTTTAAGAAACATCATCACAACTGTTACTGCCCTGCATCTCAGTTAGTGCATGTTGTGTGTAAGCAAAATTCTTTTGTAAACCTTTATTTACTTTAATGGCCCTAATTTGTTTGATGCCCACTAGAGTCACTAGTTGGTGCTGAAGCTACCCAACCTCCACAGGGAGCTACCCCCCATAGTGTAGGCCAGTGCATTGTTGTTAGGCTAGTGTACCTCCCAAACTACACTACAAGGTGTCTGCCAACGCAACACCATAGCCAACAACATTGTTTTGTTTTGTACTACACATCCTGTTTAGTTTCACCCTCCATTCCAGGTATAACAATGGAGAACCCCTGTGTAGAGCTTTTTATTTCTTCCCTAGCACAGAGCCTAAACCCTGGCTGCCCTGAACTCATCAGCAGGTTGAGTTTCAGTGAGTGCAGGAAAGAAATAGAATCGCTCCTCACAGACAGGTGTGATGCGCAGACCGCATCCAAAGACTCATTGTTAAAATGCTTGCCTCTGATTTTCCACAGGCAAACCAGTCTTGCCATTCAGAGTAAAGCAGCCCTAGAAAAAGAGGTAGATAGCCTAAGAACGCAAAGTGCTTGTCTCCTCCATGAAGTTCAAACAGCTGATAAGAAAGCCATGCGTTACTTAGAAGACCTGCATTCAGCAGAGTTAGATCTTTGTCAATATAAAGAAAAATTGTTAGGGCTTAGATTAGAACATCTCGCCCCACCACAGTCTGTCGGTCATTGTGATTCTGGTTACTACGATTCACACTCCTCACTTGATGAGAGGTTAACTCCCTCTCCACTCAGAAGTGAAGGATTTCCAACCGACTCAAAGTCCTTGGGAATGAAGTCAGCTCCTCAACCTCCACTGAGAGAAAGAGTGAACAGCTACCTGACTTCCTATCATTGTGAAACTGACAGTGAAGACACATGTAGTTTATCTTCAAGAAGATATCCGGCCACATGTTCTTCTCAGCCACTGAGACATGACACTTTCACCTGTGCTCCTCCCTCCAAAGGTTCAGCCTGTTCAGCCTCCTTTCCACCCTGTCACTACGGTGATGACAGCTGTTCAGCCTCTGTTTCTCAGCCCCTCAACTCCTCACTGTTTGAGATAAGGAAGATGACACAGATAGCTTGGGAATCTCTGATCATCTCCAAAAAGGGTTGTAAACCAACTGAGCCCACCAGCTCAAACACTGACGTGTCAAGCAGATCTGCCACCTCAAAAGACCACCTTCACAACAGGTCGAAGGGGGGTCACAAAAGGCTTCATGAGGACACTGAGCGTAACCGCCATGTCCCCCAGTTGCGTAGAGATAGGCATTCACACAACAGAAGTGTTAGAAAGCTATACTCTGAAATTCTGTCCCAGAATTGGCGTGACCGGTCTGACGATGACCACGGCATCTCTGACCACAGTTCAGACTCTGAACAAGGTTCAGAACATGGACATAATCTAGGCGACAGTGATAGCTACTCTGAGTGCCTCTCTGCCTCTGGCTACCTGGAGCGTTACACACCCTGAGCCACGAGTTCAGCACGAGAGATCCAGAGTTATCTTCCCACGGTACTAGCTAACACCTAGTTAACAGTGAGACAGACGTTAGATCACGGTGCCTTGATTTTCTTTTCCTCTTTTGCAGTTACTAGGTCAAGCTTGAGTTTGTTAGCAATAGCAAGAGCTCAACTCAGACACCACTGTCCAACTTTACAAGTACACCTGGACCAACTCCTTGGTAGTATCTTGTTTAGAAATCACTAGTGCACAACACTAGCTTAGGACACCACATTATGACTGTACAGAACCAGTCATACACCTGTCCGCATTGTTTTAGGTGACACTCTCCGCATCTCACCTTAACAACTTCACACCTCTAACATTCCTGTTCTTCACTAACCCTATAACTAACAGAAAAACACTAGTTATGTATTTTATACAATGCTGTTGTTGTTGTTGTTTATCTGGTTTGGTTTGTAACTTAGGGACTGTTCTTGATTAGCCAAGATAGATAGTTTTAACCAATGCCCAGTTGGTTAATGAACTGCCTGGACGTTACAAAATTTAATGAACTGTTGAATGAACTTTTTTTTAATCATGGACTTAACAACTTCCAGGTTGTTTCTAAGGACCTGTGAACTGTTTAACCTTCTGTTTTGCTCTTGAAGGATGTTACACATCTTAAGACCAAAAGGGGGGATGTAGGGACCCACCAATTGACTGGTGGCAAGTGACCACATGAACTCAGTAACATGATCCTTGACCCATGGACTCAGCTTGCACATGGCTGAGCAAGACTGTTCAACTTTGATTTCTAGAATGTACTTGTATTGATTTGGTTAAATGTTATTCATTGAGTTTGACTGTTGTGATATTATTGGTAGTTAAGATTTAGGTAGCTCGCTTTGCCACATCTGATGTGTTTAGTTTATGCTTCACATAGACAAGGTCTTGCATGCAAACTAACCATCTTTTCTAACCCACTGCATATCTAACACACATTACGATCACATACAGAAACTGTGAATTAGTTTTAACATAAACATACAGTTTCAGATAATCTTAAACCCCACATCACCCCCCCCCTCTCTGTCCTTCCTGAGCACATGTGCTCCGAAGAACAAAGAGGCCATGTGGTGACATGTTGATGGGCCATCTTTGGTCCCGCCATCTTTGTAGTTTTACAGTGCTCGCCATTTTGTCTGAAGGCAGACATCTTGAGACAAGAAGCCATCTTGTCTCTCTCCCTCTCTCTCTCTCTCTCTCTCTCTCTCTCACTAACACACACACACACACACACACACACACACACACACACACACAAACACACACACATGCTTACACACTTTGTTTGGTTTGTTTAGTTTAATTATTTAGATAGATTCATATTTAGTTTTAAACCTTTATTATCTTGTAAATAAATGATTGTGGAATATACATACTGGTCTGTTTAATGTTGTACAAAAGTGAATAATGGCAACCTCTGCTATGTCAAGAACTCCGATATCCTTCAACCTTTACTATCCATTTTGGTTATAGTTATTAATTTAATTATTAATCAACGTTCCAAATTGATTGTTTAGCATATATAATGAGACTATATTAACATTTTGGTTATTAGTACCTGATTCCATGGTGGTGCCCTGTTTATTATGAATATTTATTGATAATTTTTATTAATATTAATAATTCTATTATTATTTATTAATTAATTTGCTAATAACCAAACCTGTTCCTGCCAAATCCCCACACCAGGAGGAAGTGGAACTGAGAGAAGGTAAAATCCAGATCTAAACGGAGACGGAGAGATTCAGGGAGGAGCTAAGATGTTACTGAACTATGGAAGAGAGAGGAACTTCTATATTCAGCAGAGTTCAATACACAAACCATCAACATTACCTTCATTCAACATGCTCTCATTGGACTGTTATGGACTTTCTCTACTGTTTGTCACTATTCTAACAGGTACGCTAGATTCTGCTATTTTAAACACAACTTGAACTCCAATGTTTCATAAATGGGATTCATTTCTTCAGAGTTCTGTAACATAATAAATAACAGAGTTGTCTCTTCCTTCAGGTGTCAGCTGTGAAGAACTCACTCCAGTCAAGAATAGAGAGCCTAGTTTAGAAGACAGCACTGTTACTCTGTCCTACACATACTCTGAAAAACCAACTGGGGGTGATCAGTTTTACTGGTATCGACAATATCCAGGAAAACCACCAGAGTTCATCATCTCCCATTCAGGAACTGGAACTATAATGAAACATCAAATCACTAAACTGAAGATTGAAGTGGATCAGAACCAAATCGATGTGATCATCTCCTCTGCTGCAGTGTCAGACTCTGCTGTGTACTACTGTGCTGTGAGGCCCACAGTAAAAGGAAACACCAAAATTCTGTACAAAAACCTTTGGAGCAAAGTCAACACAATACTCCACAACGTCCACTAGAGGGAGTCACACTCTGTTCCACTTCAACAGGAGCTGATGATCCAGTCTAGATTGTTTCCCCTCATGAGTCAGTTGTTATTAAGACCTTTAGAGATGAAACTTATCTGAATATGAGTCTCCTCCTGACTGCACAGGTGGCTTCATGACAGAGAACTGTTTGATTCCAGCTGTGAACATCAGACCAAACACAACTCACTAAACTCTTTCATACTGAACATTCATTTACAAGATTTCACCTCCATAAACATGGAAAAACTGGCTGCTATTCTGCTCTGTTCAACTCTCGTAGGTACGGATGTTTCTGACAATAAAATCTGAAATATCAGTTCACAATTTAACGTTTCAAAGACACAAATCTGGACGTCATCACTTCATCACGAATAACCGCTCAACAATATCTCTGAGAATAAGCAACAATATATGTGAGTTTAAGCAACAATGTATCTGAGCTCATGCAACAATATATCTGAGTTCAAGCAACAATATATCTGAGTTCAAGCAACAATATATCTGAGTTTAAGCAACAATATATCTGAGTGAAGGCAACAATATACCTGAGTGCAAGAAACAATATATCTGAGTTTAAGCGACAATATACTGAATGCAACGTACAATATATTTGAGTGCAAGCAACAATATATTTGAGCGTAAGCAACAATATATCCGAGTGCAAGCAACAATATATCTGAGTACAAGCAACAATATATCTGAGTGTAAGCAACAATATCTCTGAGTTTAAGCAACAATATATCTGAGTGCAAGCAATAATATATCTGAGTGCAAACGACAATATATTTGAGTTTGAAACAAAAATACATTTGAGTGTAAGCAGCAATATATCTGTTTGTAAGCAACAATACATCTGAGTGCAAGCAACAATATATCTGAGTACAAGCAACAATATATCCGAGTTCAAGCAACAATATATCTGAGTTTAAGCAACAATATATCTGAGTGCAAGCAACAATATACCTGAGTGCAAGAAACAATATATCTGAGTTTAAGCGACAATATACTGAATGCAACCAACAATATATTTGAGTGAAAGCAACAATATATTTGAGCGTAAGCAACAATATATCTGAGTGCAAGCAACAATATATCTGAGTACAAGCAACAATATATCTGAGTGTAAGCAACAATATCTCTGAGTTTAAGCAACAATATATCTGAGTGCAAGCAATAATATATCTGAGTGCAAACGACAATATATTTGAGTTTGAAACAAAAATACATTTGAGTGTAAGCAGCAATATATCTCTTTGTAAGCAACAATACATCTGAGTGCAAGCAACAATATATCTGAGTACAAGCAACAATATATCCGAGTTCAAGCAACAATATATCTGAGTTTAAGCAACAATATACCTGAGTGCAAGAAACAATATATCTGAGTTTAAGCGACAATATACTGAATGCAACCAACAATATATTTGAGTGCAAGCAACAATATATTTGAGCGTAAGCAACAATATATCCGAGTGCAAGCAACAATATATCTGAGTACAAGCAACAATATATCTGAGTGTAAGCAACAATATCTCTGAGTTTAAGCAACAATATATCTGAGTGCAAGCAATAATATATCTGAGAGCAAACGACAATATATTTGAGTTTGAAACAAAAATACATTTGAGTGTAAGCAGCAATATATCTGTTTGTAAGCAACAATACATCTGAGTGCAAGCAACAATATATCTGAGTTTAAGCAACAATATATCTGAGCACAAGCAACAATATATCTGAGTTTAAGCAACAATATATCTGAGTGCAAGCAAAACATATCTGAGTTTAAGCAACAATATATCTGAGTGTAAGCAACAATATATCTGAGTTTAAGCGATAAAATATCTAAGTGGAATTAACAACATATCTGAGTTTAAGCAACAATATATCTGAGTGCAAGAAACAATATATCCGAGTGCAAGGAACAATATATGAGTTTAAGCGATAAAATATCTAAGTGCAATCAACAACATCTCTGAGTTTATGTGATAAAATATCTAAGTGCAATTAACAACATATCTGAGTTCAAGCAACAATATATCTCAGTGCAAGAAACAATATATCCGTGTGCAAGGAACAATATATGAGTTTAAGCGATAAAATATCTAAGTGCAATCAACAACATCTCTGAGTTTAAGCGATAAAATATCTAAGGGCAATTAACAATATATCTGAGTTTAAGCAACAATATATCTGAATGCAAGTAACAACATATCTGAGTGCAAGCAACAATATATGAGTGCAGGTAACAATATATGTGATTGAAAGTAATAATATATCTAAGTGCAAGCAACAATATATCTGAGTGCAAGCAACAATATATCTAAGTGCGAGCAACAATATATCTGAGTGCAAGCGACATTATATTTAAACATAAGCAAGAATATATCTGAGTGCGAGCAACAATATATCTGAGTGCAAGAGACAAATATTTGAGCGTAAGCAATAATATATCTGAGTGCAAGCAACAATTTATCTCAGTGTAAGCAACAATATATCTGAATTTAAGCAACAATATATCTGAGTGCAAGCAACAATATATGTGAGTGCAAGTAACAATATATCTGAGTGGAAGCAACAATATATGTAAGTGCAAGTAACAATATATTTGAGCACAAGCAACAATATATCTGTGTGAAAGTAACAATACATCTGAGTGCAAGCAACAATATATCTTAGTGCAAACGACAATATATCTGAGTGCAAGCAACAATATATCTAAGTGCAAGTGTCATCATATCAGAGTGCAAATGACAATATATCGGGTGTGAACGTGACTCTGGGACCACAAACAGTCTGGGATAATATTTGACGCTGAGCTTTCCTTTCATCATCAGCTGATTTAACATAATGTTGTCTCTACTTTAGGAGGTGATCCATCCTTTAAATCATCACAGCTACCGTTCTGTAACTCCTGTTATAAACACCAGAAAAAGAAGAAGTTCCCTCCTCCAGCTGGTCCAAAATGCTGCTACCAGTCTGTTAACCAGGAGGAAGTGGAATTGAGAGAAGGTGAAATCCAGATCTAAGAGGAGACGGAGAGATTCAGGGAGGAGCTAAGATGTTACTGAACTATAGAAGAGAGAGGAACTTCTGTATTCAGCAGAGTTCAATACACAAACCATCAACATTACCTTCATTCAACATGCTCTCATTGGACTGTTATGGACTTTCTCTACTGTTTGTCACTATTCTAACAGGTACGCTAGATTCTGCTATTTTAAACACAACTTGAACTCCAATGTTTCATAAATGGGATTCATTTCTTCAGAGTTCTGTAACATAATAAATAACAGAGTTGTCTCTTCCTTCAGGTGTCAGCTGTGGAAAACTCACTCCAGTCAAGAATAGAGAGCCTAGTTTAGAAGACAGCACTGTTACTCTGTCCTACACATACTCTGAAAAACCAACTGGGGGTGATCAGTTTTACTGGTATCGACAATATCCAGGAAAACCACCAGAGTTCATCATCTCCCATTCAGGAACTGGAACTATAATGAAACATCAAATCACTAAACTGAAGATTGAAGTGGATCAGAACCAAATCGATGTGATCATCTCCTCTGCTGCAGTGTCAGACTCTGCTGTGTACTACTGTGCTGTGAGGCCCACAGTAAAAGGAAACACCAAAATTCTGTACAAAAACCTTTGGAGCAAAGTCAACACAATACTCCACAACGTCCACTAGAGGGAGTCACACTCTGTTCCACTTCAACAGGAGCTGATGATCCAGTCTAGATTGTTTCCCCTCATGAGTCAGTTGTTATTAAGACCTTCAGAGATGAAACTTATCTGAATATGAGTCTCCTCCTGACTGCACAGGTGGCTTCATGACAGAGAACTGTTTGATTCCAGCTGTGAACATCAGACCAAACACAACTCACTAAACTCTTTCATACTGAACATTCATTTACAAGATTTCACCTCCATAAACATGGAAAAACTGGCTGCTATTCTGCTCTGTTCAACTCTCGTAGGTACGGATGTTTCTGACAATAAAATCTGAAATATCAGTTCACAATTTAACGTTTCAAAGACACAAATCTGGACGTCATCACTTCATCACGAATAACCGCTCAACAATATCTCTGAGAATAAGCAACAATATATGTGAGTTTAAGCAACAATGTATCTGAGCTCATGCAACAATATATCTGAGTTCAAGCAACAATATATCTGAGTTCAAGCAACAATATATCTGAGTTTAAGCAACAATATATCTGAGTGAAGGCAACAATATACCTGAGTGCAAGAAACAATATATCTGAGTTTAAGCGACAATATACTGAATGCAACGTACAATATATTTGAGTGCAAGCAACAATATATTTGAGCGTAAGCAACAATATATCCGAGTGCAAGCAACAATATATCTGAGTACAAGCAACAATATATCTGAGTGTAAGCAACAATATCTCTGAGTTTAAGCAACAATATATCTGAGTGCAAGCAATAATATATCTGAGTGCAAACGACAATATATTTGAGTTTGAAACAAAAATACATTTGAGTGTAAGCAGCAATATATCTGTTTGTAAGCAACAATACATCTGAGTGCAAGCAACAATATATCTGAGTACAAGCAACAATATATCCGAGTTCAAGCAACAATATATCTGAGTTTAAGCAACAATATATCTGAGTGCAAGCAACAATATACCTGAGTGCAAGAAACATTCAGTATATTGTCGCTTAAACTCAGATATATTGCAACCAACAATATATTTGAGTGAAAGCAACAATATATTTGAGCGTAAGCAACAATATATCTGAGTGCAAGCAACAATATATCTGAGTACAAGCAACAATATATCTGAGTGTAAGCAACAATATCTCTGAGTTTAAGCAACAATATATCTGAGTGCAAGCAATAATATATCTGAGTGCAAACGACAATATATTTGAGTTTGAAACAAAATACATTTGAGTGTAAGCAGCAATATATCTCTTTGTAAGCAACAATACATCTGAGTGCAAGCAACAATATATCTGAGTACAAGCAACAATATATCCGAGTTCAAGCAACAATATATCTGAGTTTAAGCAACAATATACCTGAGTGCAAGAAACAATATATCTGAGTTTAAGCGACAATATACTGAATGCAACCAACAATATATTTGAGTGCAAGCAACAATATATTTGAGCGTAAGCAACAATATATCCGAGTGCAAGCAACAATATATCTGAGTACAAGCAACAATATATCTGAGTGTAAGCAACAATATCTCTGAGTTTAAGCAACAATATATCTGAGTGCAAGCAATAATATATCTGAGAGCAAACGACAATATATTTGAGTTTGAAACAAAAATACATTTGAGTGTAAGCAGCAATATATCTGTTTGTAAGCAACAATACATCTGAGTGCAAGCAACAATATATCTGAGTTTAAGCAACAATATATCTGAGCACAAGCAACAATATATCTGAGTTTAAGCAACAATATATCTGAGTGCAAGCAAAACATATCTGAGTTTAAGCAACAATATATCTGAGTGTAAGCAACAATATATCTGAGTTTAAGCGATAAAATATCTAAGTGGAATTAACAACATATCTGAGTTTAAGCAACAATATATCTGAGTGCAAGAAACAATATATCCGAGTGCAAGGAACAATATATGAGTTTAAGCGATAAAATATCTAAGTGCAATCAACAACATCTCTGAGTTTATGTGATAAAATATCTAAGTGCAATTAACAACATATCTGAGTTCAAGCAACAATATATCTCAGTGCAAGAAACAATATATCCGTGTGCAAGGAACAATATATGAGTTTAAGCGATAAAATATCTAAGTGCAATCAACAACATCTCTGAGTTTAAGCGATAAAATATCTAAGGGCAATTAACAATATATCTGAGTTTAAGCAACAATATATCTGAATGCAAGTAACAACATATCTGAGTGCAAGCAACAATATATGAGTGCAGGGTAACAATATATGTGATTGAAAGTAATAATATATCTAAGTGCAAGCAACAATATATCTGAGTGCAAGCAACAATATATCTAAGTGCGAGCAACAATATATCTGAGTGCAAGCGACATTATATTTAAACATAAGCAAGAATATATCTGAGTGCGAGCAACAATATATCTGAGTGCAAGAGACAAAATATTTGAGCGTAAGCAATAATATATCTGAGTGCAAGCAACAATTTATCTCAGTGTAAGCAACAATATATCTGAATTTAAGCAACAATATATCTGAGTGCAAGCAACAATATATGTGAGTGCAAGTAACAATATATCTGAGTGGAAGCAACAATATATGTAAGTGCAAGTAACAATATATTTGAGCACAAGCAACAATATATCTGTGTGAAAGTAACAATACATCTGAGTGCAAGCAACAATATATCTTAGTGCAAACGACAATATATCTGAGTGCAAGCAACAATATATCTAAGTGCAAGTGTCATCATATCAGAGTGCAAATGACAATATATCGGGTTGTGAACGTGACTCTGGGACCACAAACAGTCTGGGATAATATTTGACGCTGAGCTTTCCTTTCATCATCAGCTGATTTAACATAATGTTGTCTCTACTTTAGGAGGTGATCCATCCTTTAAATCATCACAGCTACCGTTCTGTAACTCCTGTTATAAACACCAGAAAAAGAAGAAGTTCCCTCCTCCAGCTAGTCCAAAATGCTGCTACCAGTCTGTTAACCAGGAGGAAGTGGAATTGAGAGAAGGTGAAATCCAGATCTAAGAGGAGACGGAGAGATTCAGGGAGGAGCTAAGATGTTACTGAACTATAGAAGAGAGAGGAACTTCTGTATTCAGCAGAGTTCAATACACAAACCATCAACATTACCTTCATTCAACATGCTCTCATTGGACTGTTATGGACTTTCTCTACTGTTTGTCACTATTCTAACAGGTACGCTGGATTCTGCTGTTTTAAAAACAACTTGAACTCCAATGTTTCATAAATGGGATTCATTTCTTCAGAGTTCTGTAACATAATAAATAACAGAGTTGTCTCTTCCTTCAGGTGTCAGCTGTGGAAAACTCACTCCAGTCAAGAATAGAGAGCCTAGTTTAGAAGACAGCACTGTTACTCTGTCCTACACATACTCTGAAAAACCAACTGGTAGTGATTATTTCTTCTGGTATCGACAATATCCAGGAAAACCACCAGAGTTCATCATCTCACAAACTCTTAAAGTGAGTGGACTGAAGATTGAAGTGGATCAGAACCAGACCAAATCCATCTGAACATCTCCTCTGCTGCAGTGTCACACTCTGCTGTGTACTACTGTGCTGTGAAGCCCACAGTGACAGGAAACACCTAAACTCTGTACAAAAACCTTTGGAGCAAAGACAACACAATACTCCACAACGTCCACTAGCGGGAGTCACACTCTGTTCAACTTTGAGACGATAACACAACAAATGCTCCAACAACTCAACCAACATCATCATCATCCACTAAAGCTGTTCTTTCTCTGCTGTTTTACCCTGAAAGCTCAAACTGGTTCACACAACATGACAGTTTGATCCAGAGGACATATTACTAGACACACAATGATCCCTGATTAGTGAAGCCTCTCTTAAAGGAGCCACATCAAGATGAAAGATTCCTCAGTAATGACAGGCCTACATCTAATCTACCCTTTATCAGCAAAGATCGGACCGTACAGTGTGATCACTCAGGTCGTGGCTGATGATCGGACCATACAGTGTGATCACTCAGGTCGTGGCTGGTGATCGGACCGTACAGTGTGATCACTCAGGTCGTGGCTGATGATCGGACCGTACAGTGTGATCACTCAGGTCGTGGCTGGTGATCGGACCGTACAGTGTGATCACTCAGGTCGTGGCTGATGATCGGACCGTACAGTAGGAGCTGCACAACATTTCAATATTAAGAAAATGGCTTGTTGAGAAACCAACAATGTCGTTACTGAAGCTATTTTTATCTCATCTTTATATGTACTTGGACTTTATCTGCTCAGGTTGTTTAACTGTACTGTATATGCTTTATACCACTGTAGTATGTTCTGACCTGTTGTATTATTTTTATTATTCAATTATTAGTATTCTACTCGGCTACATTTACATCTGTTTGAATGTTCAACATTGTCCCTTTTCAAATGAAAATGAAATGAAAGGATTATGACAAGTAGGGATGAGATCAGGTTGTTCAGTCTGATGATGATGATGATGATAATGATGATGATGATGATGATGATGATGATGATGATGTCAACAGACCACAGCAGGAGGAAGAGCTCCACAGCTGAATATGAACAGCTTCACGTTGGCAGTGAAGAGCTGCTGTGTTCTCTCTAGTGTTCATTCACAACCAGTGAAAGTAATGCAGCTCTTTTAGTTTGGATGATGATATTCACGTTTCATCCTGGTAAGTCAACTTCTACCATTAAAGGCAGTTTAAAGAAATACAAATGTCCTGGTGAAATCTCTCTTTGTTCTCTTCTAGGATCCACGGAGGATTTAGTGAACCATTTAAAGATGTAATGCCGGCGTTGGAAGGAGACAATGTGACTCTCTCCTGCAGCTATTCAGGCTCTGTACAAAACCTCTACTGTATCAACACAAGTCCAGTTCATCTCCACAGCTTCTCATCACGGATTATTCAGAGAACACGGCAG